>SCDS01000421.1:0-55287 GCA_004149465.1 Drosophila nigromelanica
TACATGATATTTTCACAAAAAAATGAAAAAAAACATTATTTTCAAAAATGGATATATTTTAAATGCAGAACTAATCTAGATGACAAAACATGACCAAAATGCCATCAAACATGAAAATCGGTTCAGTTTTGACAAAGTTATGGAGATATAGATCCGCGAACTTCGCATGTCAAAATTGCGTAGGCGAAATCTAAACATTTTGTCTGAAGAGGATAACTACAAGTATATATCCAAAGTTTCAAGTCTCTATCTTCAATAGCGCCGAAAAAAGGTTGCGTTCATCCGGACTGGCGGACAGCATGACTGACATTGCACAAAGCCAATATACTAGTTTCACTTCGTGAACGAGTCACAAATTCATGTTTTTATGAATTTGTGACTCCAATCAAGTATAAGCCTTATATAAAGCTGGCCAATGTGGGCATTTATTATTTTGGAAACAAAATTCTGTTCAATTAGCTTGCTGATCAATTTACTGATATTTTCTGACTATATAATAAATTATTGCGATTTAACTTTCCCCTAAAAATTGGGAATCATTTTTTTTAAAAAATATGGTAATTTTTAAACAAGGCTAAAATGACTGATTAGTTAATTGTCAGAAAGCAGCATTTGAAGGTTGAAAGCAAATCTATGGAAATCATTTTTTTTTTAACTAGGAACGCCTCAGTATGTGCCACAGATTTTACGGCACAAGCACTTGTAGTTGAAAGTCTCGTCTTTCGACTGCAGGTTGATGTCGTAAACAGTTAGTTCGAGAAAATTGCCAATTGCTAAACGTTTGTACTTTTTTTCTTGTTATTGTTGTTGTTTTGTTTTGCTGCCACAAATTGAGATTTATTTGCAGTGTAGCTGAGTTTGTTTGTTGTCGTCGGTGCCGTATTTTATGGCCAAGTTTAGCGAAATTGGCAATTGTATGTGGACAATTGGCTCTTGCCACTCGTTATTGTGTTGTTGTAATTAAGCTGTTATTGTTGTTGCACTCGCAGCTGCGGGCCACATTACAACATTACAAATGTACAACAATCTTCGAGTCAGTGATAAATGCCAATAATTCAAGTGTTAAAACAAGAACAAACAAGGACAAACAAGGACAAGCGCATTATGCAAATCTGCAACCCTCGGCAAAGGCAACAAATCACACGGCCCAAGCATTTGAATGCGTCTAATGGAAAAGCAAACATTGAGTGGATATACAGCTAGGGGGTGGCAAGGGGGTGGCAAGTGCCACCTGCTGCACATAAATCAATGGAAAATTTCTATAAGCAAGTTTACATATTGCATTAAATGCTCGTTCATAAATGCTGACAAATTCGCCAAGTTGGCAGCGAAAAGTGCGTCCGAAGTGGTTGACCACTTGGTTGCCCCCACCCCGCCCCGCTGCCTGCTTTGATATGTAGCATCGGTGCACGTGGCGTTTAATCAGAGCCACTCATTGGGGGGCCGCCTTCAACTGACTTGGTCAAAGTGCAACTCATGCGGTTGGCAACACACCTCGTTACCGTTACCCCATTTCCTGTCCCATCCCCAAGCCCAGCTTCAGTTCCATGTGCCACTGTCATTTATGTCCGTGTATTTGTCTAATGTGTTTTAGGGGGCTGACTTGCATTTGCTAGCGCCTGGCAACAGCTTTAAAGCGACCTCCGCCTCATTAGCAATATTGCACATGATGATGATGATAACGGTAATGATGACGATGGAACTGCTGATATGGTAACACTTCTCATTTGCGGATGTTAAATGTGCTAATTGCGTTGCGTCAACATTTCGATAAGCGTTAATTTATTGGATTTATTGGCAACAAGAAGCAATCCCTAACATTGGTTGAATACAGCTGTAAAGAGAGGAATTTCAGTTAAAATATATTTAATAGGAGAATATTTACAAAACGAAACTTGGAATATAAAAAAATTGGAAATTTGCAAAAGCCCACAAAAAATAATTACATGAATTTAAACATTTTACATCAATCATCAATTTTCAGTTTTTAAAAGAATCTACGAAACTCTCTAAATTATTTTCCATCAGGCAACCGAATGTTTAACATAAGTTTATATTAAACAATTCTCAGAGATGAGTAAGGAGTATTTATCTGTTCAACCAATGGCCTAGAAATCAATTTTAAATGCTTTCCAAATTGTACACCTTTTTATAAAATCTCCGAAATCTTATTGCTTACATAAATGTTCACACTTCAAATACCCAATCTCAGGCATATTTTTCTAATTACTTTGCGTGAGCTATGCGAAGCTAAGTGAGCGTAAAATATGAGCATAAAAATGCGCATTACTTGAAGCTGGCAAAGGAGAAGCGGGAGGTAAAAATTATGCTAGCTACATGACTTGGCACAAAAATTGGCCAATTATGGTAGATGGGAAATAATCAGGAGTGTGAAATCAGGGCAACATGTGGCAAGCAAAGCTGAGATGAAAGTTTTGGCATAAAATAAATTTGACTTTAGTTGTTGAGTTATCTAAAAAATCGAAAAAATTAAATGCATTTAAAATGTATATATCCGATATTTGCTACTATGTTTTACATGGGAGCATAACATCAGCAGCTAAGCCGCCTTAAAATATGCGCCAAAATGTTTAATTTACGACAAATAAATGTTAAACGGCACAAAATTGAGAGATTCGAGAGTTACGATATCGCCGCACATAAACTGTGTCATGTGAGCGGCAAGAGAGTGGGAGGTGGGAGGTGGGAGGTGGGCGGGGGATGAGTGAGCGGGAGTGTGAGCCACCAATGGGGTGTAAAATAACGAGCCAAAATTTAGCAACACACAAAAGACTTTGCAAATGATATGGGTACTGTGGATGTGCGAGGGTGGGTCCAAGGGTTGGGCACTGATGATAAAAACAGCAAAGGATAAACACACCAAATCGTTTATAACAAATTGAGCCTGATGAGTGCTAAGCGTCTGGGACACACACACACTCCTACACCCACACCCACATATATCCAACTAGACAGCTACAGAAGCGACGACATGTGTGACAAGTACCAAACCCACCCACAGCCAAGTTACCAAAAATGGAATTTACATACAAATTTGTCTGCAATGCGCCGGAAAGTTGTGCGGAAAAGTGTGGGAAAGTGAGTTTTATATTAAGTTGGTGGAAGGAAACACTAAGGAGAACATTCTTTAAAGTCAATGTTAATACAAATTGTGCAAGCGCTGCATTAATGTGATATGAAAAATATTGCATAGAATGTTGATCAAATTCAATGGTTTCCAGTTAAAATATATATATTTTTTATCAGGATTGAACGTATTATATTATTAGCATCAGTATGTAACTATATCTGTCGCTCGCTGTTCATGTGCAAAGTTCCTATTTAGAAATGAATTTTTGTTTGGTTTTTATTTTTGGGGTTTTACTCCCAATATGAGCAAAATTCTTTTAAATCAAATTACTATAGTATATAACACCCATATGAACCATCATTTAAAAAATACGTTTTTATATGAAAAACAAAATTTTGTCCATAATTAATTGTATATTCAAGTGATTAAGTAATACCAAAAGGGTTAATTCTTAACATATTTCTATTTGAAAAATTCTTTCTTTTTATAAACCGAATACTCTCTTAAAAACCCATTTCTTACCTTGAGTTGCTTTATATATATGTTTTATTATCAATATGTCTCTGCTCCTCCTCTAGTTACCTGACGCCAAAGATCTACACAACATGTCACTAGTCGGCAACTATAGCAGCCAATTCCTGCACAACTTCCATCCGCATCTGCTGCAGACCCTCAACCATGGAATGCTGGCGGCGAATGGAGCAGCTGCCGCTGCCGCCGCGGCCGGAGCTCCTGGCAGTTATTTTGCGAGCGAGCGGTCGCCGCTGGGCAAGCCGTCGGTGCTGTCGAACTTCTCGCTGCCGTCGGCGTTCTCGCCGCCCAAATACATTGGCATATCCCTGGATCAGGTGGGTAGAGCAGAAGGGGCGATGGCGATGTCGGAGTCGGAGTGGCAGAGACGAGGCGTCGCTAATCGTGTGTAGATTGGCAGTTGTCATAAGTGGAATTGAATATTTTTCAGAATCTTTTCAATGGCAGCGAATCGTTTCGCACGGATTCGGCCAGTCCCACGTGCACATCACACGAATCCATGGAGGGATCACAGGATTACGATGCCGTTGAAAAGGGTGAAAGTCCGCGCAGCAATAATTCTCAGGATCCCAGGGATTTAAGGCGTAAGTTGGGTTTGCTTCACTCTTCTTGTTTATTTTGCAAATTTGCATGTTGCCAAAATGTTTTGGCGATAAAGCAAAAATTTGGGCGGGGCTCTTTTGGGCCACGTTTTGCCTTTTTTTGATCAAAATCTTGCCATATTTGTTTCAATTTTACTTCTCTGTGCGCAATTTTAACGCTTCACTGGGTTAACTTTGACTGGCAGCACAGATGAGACGGACAGACAGTCAGACAGCACTCCACAACTTTTTATTAGTTTTTCCAAGTTGCAAGCAGACATTTAAATCAATTTTCGGCAAATACCTACCTGAGGGTTGCTGCCCCTTAAAGCTGCTCGCATTTGCCCGAAACTAGGCCAAACAAATTGCCTACAAATGCGTTGCTAATTGGTGTCGCCAGAGTCGCTTCCTTTAAGCGCCTTACGCCCAAAACTCAGCAGCATATGAACATGATAAATATGAATGAATCTGAATGGCTGGCATGGGTTTAGGGATGGGGGTTGTGTCAACAAGCGATTTTTAGAGCAGTGGCGCAGCTGCTGGCGGGGTGCGCTAATCTGAAATATGCATAAGCAAATTTTTGTTCTGATTGATGTTCAGTTAACAATAAAAAATAAATTTTTAATTTTAGAAAATGCAAAACTTTTATTGCCTTGTCTCAAAACATTTTTTATAACTTTATAAAGTTTCATATTTGAAAAACAATTTTTTTTAAATTAATTTCGTAAGTTTATAAAAAACTTTAAAAATTATTTTTTTAAATAAAACTTAAATTAATAACAGTGCTGATTCCAAAGTAAACTTACATGAAATTTTCTTGAAGCACTTATAACGGCATATTTATATTTTTATGGCCCTATACAATTGAATTGTAGAATTTTTTAAAATTTTAAAATAATAAAAAAAAACAAATTTTGTTTGTGTTCTTCTGCATCGTAACGTAATACCCTTTCAACTACGCCAATGGCGCTCTAATAATATCAACGTTTGTGTTTGGTTTTCATATTTACATATTTACTTAAGCTGGAAAACCAGTTTTCCGCACACACACACAACCCCCTTTCATTCAGCATATCTCTTCCACAGTGTGTTTAACTTTTGGCTTATGACACTAGCTGGCTAAACGGAGCCCGTAAATTAATTTAAATAAATAATACACTTTTAATTAGCTGCGTTTACAGCACATCGCAGCCTCCATCAATAATCCAATGCGAACTATAGACAAATACAGGACATCGACTCCTTCCAAAAAACAAAAAACACGCGCCGGCTGCCATCGAGCGCCAAAAGTCGAGTGAGGCACTCGGCTGAAGCAGTTGTGAATGGAAGGGTTACAAGGGTGCGCATTAAGTGTTTTAAATGTCGCAATGGCTTATTGAAATGTAGCAGCAGCTCCTCAGCCCCCCTCCCTTCTTTGCCTGCCACTTCACTACAAAGCCAAACCGCAGGCAGAACGCATCCTTCTCGGCACGAGGCGGCTAATTACTCTCAGCCTGCGACTTTGTTGCAACTCTTCTTCGTCGACGTTTCTACGTGGCACTTGAGCCAATTATAAGGCATCTAAAGCTACCCCTAACTACCCTTATGCGACGGCGACAAAAACTCGTAATGTTTGCTCATTTATTGTTCGTGTTATTTTATTTTTTTTTTTTTTTGTTGTTGTATTTTTTCCGTTGGCTTCTTTCAAAGGATGCGCAAGTGTTGCAAATCGCTTTGATTGCATTGTTCGGTATTGTTATTGTGAGCATTACTTATTATTATTGTTTAGATGATGTATTACATCCAGTGCACACTTGGAATTTTCATATTAATTTCTGTAATATTAATGGCTCACACAAACCATAAAAGTCATATTTCATGCTATATACGATATATGGAATGCCTGCCTTCGGGTGTATTGAGGCAACTAGCGATTGACACGTGACTGTTAGGAATTTCGGCTATTTATTTGAAATTTACATTATTAAACTCTTAAGTACTACTATAAAAAGTTTACTTTTTGAGTAAACAAAATAATGCCTCAGCTCTTTTATTTAAGTTTAAATTCCTTGTTTAATCCGGTTTATTTAAAGGCAGTAGTAGTTTGAGATATGCACATTTTATGAGATGACTATCAAATATTATTAAATTTTAATTTAGTTAAAATGCACCTTATATCCATTTAAGAATTTATCATAAATTTTTTTCTATATTCAACATTCTTAATATTTTTCCAAATGTACTTTATCAAATATTTTAAACAAAAGTGGTATACAAATAATATTTTAATTTATGCACAACTCGTTTGACTGTTTTGTTGGCCCACTCGTTGACTGCTTCTGTTACTGTTATCCGCGGTTAACCACCGCATGCAACATATTATGTTGCCATCTACAAACGAGTATTTTAGACCAAAAAGCAGTTGGCATGCAACAGCAACAACAGCACATATTAAATTGTTGCTCGTATTTATTGTAATAATATTTTAATTGCCGCCACAGTCACGTGCAGAACTTTCGACTGTGTCCGCCATGGCTGTTAAACAGTTTGTATTTATTGTGGTTTGTTGTGCACATTTTTTTTCCGTGTACGTGCATCTGACAGCTGAGCCGCTCGACGGTTCAACAGTTCGGGACATGAAGGACTTGGCCACAGCATCGGTTTTGGGCCCCAAAAATAACGAGCGCCAATTAATTTGGGCTAAGTACGTGTTAAAAATGTGTAGCATGCAATTAGAAAATGGCCAGAAAATTTATGGGCCAGCCCAAGTTCAGTCGCAAGCGGAAAAGGGAATTTGGGGGCGTTTGCTTTTGGATTTCGGCTTTCGGCTTTTGGGTGTGTGGAATTCCAAAAATTGAAATCAATGCCCGGGGGCTGTTGGAATTTCAATTTTTATTGCCTCGGTATTGCGGCGCTTTGATTGATGAATGCGGCATGGCTAATTTCAGATCTGCATAACGTAAGCAAAGCGCATACGGTGGCCTCCTCATCGACGGCTTCCAGCAGCTCCTCATCCTCCTGCTCGACCAGTTCCGCGGCAGCGTCCATTAGCTCGGCGGCAGTCGCGGCGGCGACCAGCAGCGCCGTTGTTTCCATGGCCACACATCTGGCGGCGCATCAGGCGTCGCCGGGACACCATCATGCGCATCACCATGGCCATCATGTGGGTGCCGGGTCGGGGCAGCTGGCGCCGCCCACGCATCACCATATGGCGCATGCACACCCGCACCCGTTATCCCATCATGCGGCGCATCATGCGGCCCTGGCCAGCCTGGCCGGACTCCGAGCGGTGCCCGGTGGCCTGAGCCTCGTCAGCGGCTTGCAGGCGGCGGCTGCTGGTGGCGCCATACCCGACCTCTGTCCCGTCTGCGGCCTGAAGCTGAGCGCCGAGGAATGGCACACGCATTTCCTCACCGAACTGGACCGACTCTACAAGCTAAGCGCCGGCTTCGAGCGAGCCAATCTGCAGGCAACGTACATGTTTGCACCGCCCTGTCCGACCCAGGAGAACGCCATCCGCACCAGCCACAATCGTTGGGAGGTATGTTCTCGGATCATCGGCTTACAGGCCCAACAATTGAGGGGATTTCGTTTCAGACATTTCAGCGCATTCGCAACAATCGCCAGAACCGGCTCAGGCTGAAGGTGCGCAAGCGCAAATACGGCGAAATGTACATGATGGAGAGTCTCTACTGTAGCAGCTGTCCCATATGCAAGCGCAAGTATGCACTGGAAACCGGCAAGCTGCCGCCAGAGGTGCGTCCAACTCCTGGAGGAGGTTTTGCTTACCTATTTTCATGTGCCACTTGTTTCCATGCAGGAGGACGCCAAGATGCAGGATGAGATCGAGACGGTGGATGTGGAAAGCTGCAACGATGATGTGCCGGACTCTGGCTCAGAGCTACCGACAACGGCGGCTGGAGCGGGCGCAGTGACGCCCCATTTGCCACCCTCGAGCATGCACAACACGAACGCCCAGCCGGGCAAATTGGATGGGATACTCTATCGCACCGCGTGCGTTATTAATCAGAAGGATGCGCATGCAGATGAGCAGGACGTGAGCACCAATGTGACAGCAGCCAGCAGCAGCAGCGTCAGCTGGTCGGGCGAAACAACGCCCAGCGCCCAGGCACATATCAGCGGTGAGTTTTGGCGCCAACCGAGCCGAAGGAGCCCGAGGCTAATTGAGCTTCTTCTTCCTTCCCCGCCCTCCCCACGCAGTGAAAAACGTCAGCGAGCTGTCATCTACCACACATCACTACTACAACGCGGACTCCTGCGGCGTGGGCGTGACCGAGCATGGCACCAACAACAACAACAACAACAACGGCAACAAGGAGCTAATGATGGACACGGCCACGTGTCAAAACGATAGCGATGAGGATGTCATTGTGGATGACGACGAGACGGTGAAAATGACGACCAAATCGCACAGCTTCAAGCGCCGCCCGGAGGAGAACGTGGGCAGCAGCAGGTGAGAACATCAGCTAATTACCTAAAAAATAATTGCAACTGATCAAAATGATTACAAAGTTATGGGTCTTTAAAATATAGAAAGTTTGGATTCGGGAAGTTTAAAAGTCTAAATATTTTTTTGAAATCCAATTATATTTAAATGTAGAATCAACCTAGAGGTCAAAACGTGATCAAAATGGTATACATCGTTAAAATCGGTTCAGTTTTGACAAAGTTATGGTTCTTTAAAATCTAGCAAGTTTGGATTTGGGAACTTACATGTTCAAGTTTTTGTCACTTTTGGCATGATTTTGGACAGAAAAATCGACCCTCTCTGAATCAAGTTTAATGTTGTGTTTCATACTAATTTTGGTATTTTATTTTTAAATACGAATCAAATTTAAATGTATAATCTAGAGATCAAAACATGAACAAAATGTTTCAGTCTTGGCAAAGTTATGAAACTTTAAAATATACAAGTCGTTGCAGTGTAACCACAACACTCGTTTGCATTTTAGTAACAGCTTATTGCACAAATCTCTTCACTTTGGTAATGAGTATATAAATAATAAATTAATTGCTTCCCACTTAACAGAAGCCTGGAGAACATCTCGCCAAATGAGGAGCGACCGCGCTCGGAGCCACAGGTCAGCAGCACTGAGCCAGGACCCATGGACATCTCACACAACAACAACAACAACAATAACACAACAACAGCAACCAAATATGCCGAGCCCATGGAGAATAGCCTGTCGCAGCTCTCGTCTATGGGCGTGCCGGGATTAACGCAATTGGACACAAAGGTGGGAATTAGTTCGGATTTAAAACCGGACGATGAAAACAAATGTTTCATTTGTAAGGTAATTTCTCAGTTTGCTTCAGTTCTCTTTCGTGTTCACCTCCCCCTCTCTCTCTCTCTCTGTCTATCTGTGTCTTCTTCTTTGCACTTTTTTGCATGCCACACACTCGCTCGCTCGCTCTCTCTCTTTTGCCCAATTAACGCTCTAAGCTATGCTCTCGTTTGTTCATTTTCTCTCCCAAGACAGGCATAAAGGATCTCAACGCGGATGCGTTTCTGCGCGGTCGCAATTTCTATTTTCATCAGAGCTGTGCCAATGTCATGAGCAGCTATCGGCTCAACAAGGAGCTGCTCAGCCAGGCCCAAGCCCAGGCCCAGAGGGAGGCGGCAACGCCGCGCAGCCTGTCGCCGTCGCCCGCTCAGTCGCCGCAGCAGAGCGTTGTCACCCCGGCCATGGAGTAGCTGGCGTAGTAGATCAATCAAAGCGTGAATTTATTACAGTTAATTAATTCAAATATTGTGGTAGCTAATGAAACAAGTTAAGCAAAAATCATGCTTAATTGAGCATGTCAAGCGGTCGCCAAAAAGTAGGCAACACTTTTCGGCCCCATTTGTTCAGCGCCGCCCGAAAGCGCTCAATTTATTATTTTTTATTTTTATTTTATTTTATTTATTAATTTTTTGCTGTGTAAAATTGCGTGTTTCAATTGTTTTCACTCTCGAAATTAACAAATGAATTTCCACCTATCGATGTTTAGTGCAATTTTTGCGTTGCCTTTCAGCTGTTTTGCGTGCAGCTCTACGTATAAATATGATTTTCTTTGTTTTTAGTATTCAAAATTCTTGAATGTGCTATAATTGTTAAATACAAATGAAATTAGTTATCATAACTAAGCCAATTAGTTGTACATTTTAAGCGTAAAATATTTATGAAAATCAAATAAAATTATGAAATACTAACAAAAGAAATGCATTTTTGCTCACTTTTTAAACACTTATTTTTTAATGAATGACATATGTTTTTATATTTAATCAAATAATACAAATCTGGTAGGAATTAAAAAAAAACTTTAAGAAAGAATTTTACATATGTATGTACTTCATGGCATTATCTCAGAATTGTAAGCATATTTTTATTATAATATTTCATCATTTGTTTTAGAACATATTTTATTATCAGTTTTTGATGTCTTAAGACGCGCTGTCAAATCTCAGAAAAATCGTACGATTGTTTTAAAGAACGTTTAACTTCAAAATATTTTTGTTGATTTCTACATCTACAAATTCTTCATTGTTTTCTTTTTACACAATTAAGAGGCTTGCCATTTGCGCAGTATACACAAAATACTGCAGCTTATATTTTTGATCTAATTTATTTGTATATTAATACAAAAGCATAACGACCTCTTCAAACATCTGTTGGCGACAAAAGCTTTCGAGGTGATATCAGTTCTGCGACGATGGTGAACTCTGCAGCTGCGTCTCAAGTTGTGTTTTGAAGCTCTCAGAATTTCCATGACAACACGCCTACACATGTGTGGATTTCAATTAGTAATAAGTAATAACAGTGCTCGAATAGGGAATACCCTCTCTGCTTCAAATTGGCGTGATATACATTATTTTTTTTTATTTTGAAGGTAAAAGGCGATGCAAATCTATGTATGAAGCTAATCATACCACTTACATAAGTTCTGAAAATCCATAGTTTTCAGTTTTCAATATTTTCAGTGTCTAGCTATAATTATTAAAAAATGAAAAATGTCAAATCGATTAAATTTGTCATGATTATATATATTTAATGGAGTCAAAAATACTTTCGCCCACCTTTATCACACATTGCGACAATTCATTATACCCGTGGTTAGCATTTTGAATGGGTGTATGGTACGAAAAACACAAACAAAAAGCTTTTGTCACAAGCTTCCAGCTCAATTGAGGAATGGAAAATTTCTGCTGATTGCTGCAGCACAAACACAATAACATTAGCAGTACAATCAGCAGCAACAACAACAACAGCACATTCAGTGATCTATTTATAATTTATAATATATAATATAACATGTGTGTATTGTAATTTATGTGTGTCTGCGCCGGAAAGCTAAAAAGATAAGACACATAAGTAAACCGGCTAAGCTGCGAAAGTCGAGCAAATTGCAAGTCTTAGGCAATCGCTCTCTTTCAAACACCTTTCTCTCCCTCTCTCTCACTCTTAGCTAGCACCACGCGGGGGGCTACTTTTGAAAGCTTATCACGAATCGCGTGAATCGGCAAAACAAACAAAAAGTATAAATAGCGAGCTGTCGACGCGAGCGAACTTTCAGTTAACCGCCAGAAGCGATCAGGAGTGAAGGTCTCAATAGTCTCGAGATTTATTTCCATTCAAATATGTTTTCCAAAGTGAGCACACGCGGCATTGCCAGCCGCTTGGGTGGCATCGCGCAGAGAGCACAGACCAAAGAGTCGGCGGCTGTTTCCACGGAGAAAGCTCGCTCCGAGGCGGTATTTGCACGTGAACAAAAATATGGAGCACATAACTATCATCCGCTGCCCGTGGCGCTCAGCCGGGGCGAGGGTGTGCACGTGTGGGACGTCGAGGGCAAACGGTACTTCGACTATCTCAGCGCATATTCGGCGGTCAATCAGGGTCATTGTCATCCCAAGATTATCAAGGCGCTGACGGAACAATCACAGAAACTGGCGCTGACGTCACGGTAAGTGAAACGCCCCAAAAAACTCAACAAAAAATACATTTTTCGGACGTGCCCCCTTAAAAGCTTATCGAAACAATTGACACATTATTGGCTTTTTTAAAAATTTCATTCAACATTTCTGTTTTGCTATTTTTGTTGTTACTGTGTGAAAATTTGCTATCAAGTAGAGCCAAAAATAATGCCAAGTGCATTTTGTTAGCTATCAGTGACAGGCAAGTCCGTTATCAATGATAACCGTCAAGTGTTTGTCAACCCAACAATCAGGCAATATATAATATTTGTGTTGCTAACTTATTTTGACCGAAGACGGAAAGAGTATAAGCTGAGAATATGGGAAATCGTTTGAGCTTAGATGGGTTTGATAAGTTCTTATTATATTTATTTATTTAATAATACAGTGGACATTCGATATAATATATATTTCTTAAAGTTACCAAAAATCGAATACTCTTGCTTACTTTTTATTATTAAATTAAATTTGTAATTAGTATTAATTTGTAGTGTGCTAAAATTATAAATTTATTTGAGACCATTGCTAAGTGCAATTTACACCTCATAACTAAACATTTTTTCAGACAACGAAATTTTTACTCCCTTGTTGCTGTTATCTGATATGCTATAAATATATTATGTTATCAAAACGTATTAACACTCTCATTTACTGTCTGAAAAAGTATAATCACTTTATGTGGACTGCAAAAGCTTTCCAGCGCAAGTTAAGTGTCTCAGATTAAGATTAAGCTTAAAATAATAAAAAACTGCGACTGGACCTACAATAAATAATCTCAGTTTTTAAGTGTCTATCAATATTAGAATACGAATAACATAATTTACAACTGTTTTAAGATTAGAAATAGCAAAAAGTAAAACAGAAAAATAAATCCACAATTTTTGTTATCATTTTAAAAATATATACAACCCACTTGCAATCAACAAATGCAAGCACTTGATATTTTTAAAATAGCAACGAAAAAATAAAGACCACTTGAAATGTTAAAAAGCAACAAGTAATTAATCATTTGATTGCCCTTTATGACTTAACAACGTCGTTAACTTTATGAACCATTCAGACCTGACAACCAAAACCGAGTGAAGAGAACCAATTCTAACCGGCTAAAAATATCAATTGGCTCTTGACTCAACGCTCTCAAGTGCAAAGAACTTAATAATTCAAATCATAGTGTGATATATTCTACAACCTGGCGTATTGATAAGGTCGATCTGGTTGAATCTTCAGGGGTTATCAGGATCGAAACGAAATGCGGCCTTTGTGATTAGCTGACGTGTTCATTTTTAATCATGTGACTGCTAATCTAGAATTTTCCTAATGTAAGTCGTTTAATAATTCATTAATTAAACATAATAATTATATATTATATACAGATATAGATACAGATACCCATACATATATAGATTCAGCTACAGATACAGATACAAATACAGATACAGATATAGATACAGATATATACAAAGATATAGAAATATATATAAATACATATATATACGTAGATACAGGTACAGATACATACATAGATACAGATACAGATACATTAACAGATACAGAAACATTTACAGACACAGATACAGATATATATATATAGATTTACGTATCTGTAAATATCATTTATGGTCACATTTTGACACAAAAATCGGTACCTTATTTAATCCCCCGACTTGCATTCTCCCTTCGCAGCGCCTTTTACTCGGACGTTCTGGGCGAATACGAAGAGTTTATAACAAAGTTATTTGGCTTTGACAAGGTGATGCCCATGAACACGGGCGTGGAGGGCTGCGAGTCTGCCTGCAAGTTGGCTCGCAAGTGGGGCTACGTGAAGAAGCAGATACCCGAGAACAAGGCCAAGATCATCTTTGCACGCAACAATTTCTGGGGTCGCACACTTGCCGCCATCTCCGCATCGAGTGATCCGACCAGCTATGCTGGCTTCGGTCCGTATATGCCCGGCTTCGAGCTAATCGATTACAATAATGTGGCTGCTCTGGAGCAGGCTCTGCAGGATCCCACAGTGTGCGCCTTCATGGTGGAGCCCATTCAGGGCGAGGCGGGCGTCATTGTGCCCGACGAGGGCTACCTGCGCCAGGTGCGCGACCTGTGCACCAAGCACAACGTGCTCTGGATAGCGGACGAGGTGCAGACGGGTCTGGCGCGCACTGGACGCATGCTGGCCGTGGACTACGAGCAAGTGCGACCCGATATACTCATTCTGGGCAAGGCGCTGTCGGGCGGCGTGTATCCGGTTTCGGCCGCGCTCTGCAATGATGAGGTGATGCTCTGCATCCAGCCCGGCGAGCACGGCTCCACCTATGGTGGTAATCCGCTGGGCTGCCGTGTGGCCATCGCCGCCTTGGAGGTGCTGCAGGAGGAGCGGCTGGCTGAAAATGCCTTCAATATGGGTCAACTACTGCGCACTGAGCTATCCAAGCTGCCCAAGGATGTGGTCTCCGTGGTCAGAGGCAAGGGCCTGCTCAACGCCATTGTCATTAATTCCAGTAAGTATCTAGCTTCTATTTATTATTTTTCTCTGAACTAACTTTACGTGCTATCCATTCAAGAATACGATGCCTGGGATGTTTGCCTGAAACTCAGGGACAACGGCCTGCTGGCCAAGCCCACACATGGCGACATAATTCGCTTTGCTCCGCCTCTGGTCATCAATGAGGCGCAAATGCGGGAGAGCATTGACATTATTAAGAAGACCATCTTGTCCATGTGAAAGTTCAGGCGAATAGCATTTAATTATTACTAATATATAGCATTTACATTCTGATATACTCTAGATAATAACATTTAAAAAATCGAAGAATAAGATATATGTTATGTACAAATCCTAAGCAGAAAGTCAGATAAAAGGGTATCCTGCACCCTGATTGCTGAAGAAACGAAATAAAAAATGTAAAATGTAAAAATGTTTTGCTTAAATTTTGCCTGATTAAATAATCTTAATTAATTAATTAAATCTTTGCACTTCATTTTTTACGAAAAATGTTGGCCAGCGACGTTAATGATATTGAAGGAATAAATTAATAATAATGAATAATAATAAACAAACAGCAGAACAATGCCATATATTTCCATACTTTTGTCCAATAGTTTCTATATCGGCTATATACACAATATTCTATGAGAGTTTTGGGTCCTGTAGAATTTTAGCAGCTGTTAACAATATACGCAGAAGTTATTCCACAAAATGTTGTCTGTAGTCTTGCGGCTTTACACCGCAAGACAATTTGGACCCTCCTATGCGATTCTCATGAATTCAAGTAAGACCTGCAGACTTTTGGTGTATTCAGTGATATGTGTGTGTGTTCTTTAAAAGTGATATTTGGAAAGTTGTGTTTATAGGTAAGTGGCTTGAACTTACTCGCTCTCTTTTGTTTTCCATCTCTCTCTCTCTCTTTGCCTATTTCCGCTTTTCGCTCTCCTACATTTTTACTCTATTGTACTTTCCATCTCTGTCTTATTCTCTCGCTCTTTTACTCTCCTTCGCTCTCTCATTTTCTCGCTGTTTGTTTTTCTTACTCCAATTCTCTCATTCAGGCTCTTTTACTCTCTCTTTCTCTCTCTCTATCTCTCTCCCTCTGTGTCTCTCCCTCTGTCTCTCTCTGTTTCTCTCTGTCTCTCTCTCTCTGTCTCTCTCTTTGTGTGTCTCTCTCTCTCCCACTCTCTCTTCCTCTCTCTCTCTCCCACTCTCTCTTCCTCTCTCTTCCTCTCTCTCTCTCCCTCTCTATCTCTCTCTATCTCTCTCTATCTCTCTCTGTCTCTCTCTCGGTCTCTATCCCGTTCTCTCTTTCTCTCTCTCTCTCTATCTCTCTCTCTCTCTCGCCCACTTTCTCTTCCTCTCGTTCCCTTTCTATCTCTCTCTTTCTCTCTCTCTCTCTTTCTCTCTCTCTTTCTCTCTCTCTCTTTCTCTCTCTCTTTCTCTCTCTCTCTTTCTCTCTCTCTCTCTCTCTTTCTCTCTCTCTTTCTCCCTCTCTCTCTCTCTTTCTTTCTCTCTCTCTCTCCCTCTCGCTCTTTCTCTTTCTTTCTCTTTTTCTCTCTCTCTCTCGCCCTCTCTCTCTATATCTCTCTCTTTTAATTATATGAATAATCAATTCCAATATATTTAATTTAGTTATATTTAATTTTTTTATGGCGCATTAAATATTTAAAGAGAAATTCTGAAATGTGTCAATGAACGCCCTAAAAACTTTTTAATTCCATAGCTGTGAACTGTGAACTACCCTCACCCCCCACTCCCCATTTTGCTCCTTGTGCACCTCTTTTTCACTCTCCCGGCAGTCCTGCTTGCCGCTGACTGTGTCAACAGGAACGTTGGCATTCTTGATTTTTTAATTAAAATATAAAAAGACCACATTGGATGGGAACGTGCCGCGGTCGTTAGGCAATAAACTTGGACAGCGCGCATCCTGCAGGACAATTACAAGGCGGAAAATGTCGCAACATTTTCGTCTTATCTTCTGACTTGGTACTTTAAAAGAATAAGGCGCAAACGCATAAAAAACGAATTAACACTGCCACGGAACGGAACAGGGATGTTGCGGAAGAGGGGCACGCGGGGCAGCGCCGGAGCAGGCTCTGCAAGAATGTTGCCGCATTGTAACGCTTATCGCGCGGGTGGCTCGGTCCAAAGGATGCGCAGCTCCAGACAAACATATTTCCGCCCAACAAAAAATATTTTAAAAAAAAACCTTTTGCAAAATCGTTGTGGAAAATCTTTATTTTTAATTTTAACGCTTTATTTAATTATGTGAAGCGCCCGCTGAGCACAACAACAGACAACTAGACAACTTCAAGTTCAAAAGTTGGCTGCTAATAAAATGCTTAAGATGTGCTCTGCTGCGATGTCCTGTCTGGCAATAAAACCCACAAAAAAATGGGCTAAAAATTGCATTTTTTGTCGCTGTTTGTTGTGCCACTTTCTCTGTGTATTTCTTTTTTTTTTAATAAAGACATCAACAGATGGGCGGCGATAAAATGCCAAAGATTATGGACAAAAGGCAAAGGACAAGCGCTCACAAAAGGCAGCCAAGCGGCGTGTGGTTTTTGACACTCCTCCCCACAACAACAACAACAACAAAATAGCAGGCAGTGTCCTTTTTTCTGTGTCCGATAAGCTTAGGTCTGGAACTTTGCATTCACATAGAAGGTAGCTTATAAGATGTTGCATTAACCCAAGACCTGAGCAGGGGCAGAACAACTTGGGCAGCTTTGATTTAGTTGACCGTCTCCGTACCCCCTTCCCTGCCCCCCCTTGGCGAGAGCAGCTTATCGTTGGTTTTTATGACCCTGAAGATAAGATTTAACACTCGCACTTGGCTGCTGGTCAACGACTGTTTTTTAATGTGCAAACTTTTAATTAGCTGCACGAGAGCACAGAGCTCCCCTCCATCTCCCCTCAGTTCTTCCCTCTATTCACTGTTATGTGGAATATCGCTTTCAATTGGTTTTCAATTGCTGACAGCAAATTGCAGCAACAATAAAAATCAAATACAACGCGATAAAAATCACAAATCGAAACGTTTTCCCGAAGGCTTTTCCAGCACCTTGTTGACAGCCCAAACAAATGGGGCGACAAAACGGAAAGAAACTGTTAACTGGAGTCTGTTGTGCTATGGAATACTCTGTGCTAGATTCGAAATTAGCTAAAAACTAGGTATGCCAATTATTAACAATAAATCAAAAATAAATATATTAAGAACTGTTGAAAATAAATTATAATACATTAAATTGACGGTGATTACTAATTATTTTTTTGTAAAATGTAAAATAACAAAATGTAATTAAATTTATAATTTTACTTAATGCAACTTAGTTAAATCCCTTTTTTATAAAGTTTGCAAGTTCTAGAAATTAGTTTAAATTTGATTATCCAAAAAATGTTAATTATGAAGTAAATTAGAACCATCATCATATATTCATATACAATATTTGGAAAATTACATTTTGCGAGTACCTTTGTTTATATTCAGTCATACAACCCCTGTTCATAGTAATTTTCAGCAGGGTACAAAAACCATAGCCTACTTATGGGCGCTGCGCTTCTCGTCACCTGTTGTGCCTGCCCTGCTCGGCATTACGCTGGCCTGATGTAAATCTTTAAAATCAATATGCAAGTGACAAGCAGCTGAGGCTACAGGATAAACAGCACGCCCAACTCCAATGGGGTCGGCATGTCAGTGGGCTGGGGAGCGGTGAGAGGTGAATGCGCGATGATAGCAGGAATTCGAATGGGAATGGGAAGCTGTGAGTTGGGACTTGATGGTTTGTCAGCAAGATTTTAGCTTGGAGCAACAGACAGCCTGGCAAATTGAAATGGTTTAGATTACGTGGAAATTGTCGTTGCATTTTCTATAAGCATAGACAGCACTAAAATTTAAACAGACACATTTTTTTTGAAAAAAATGTTTATTTAATAGCCAGTAGAAGCCATCTAATTTAAGGTATTTAAATATAAAAATTGTTATCGTCAACATACAAAATCAACATTTTAATAGGAAATTGTGCAAATTTTTCTCCTATATGCTCGTAAATTTATTAGAGCTTAGCTTGGCGCACTGGAAACGTTCCATAATAAGCCCATAACAAGCCCATGTGTGAACAGCCAATTTTCTTTGATTAAAGGGATTTGCACAACAGCAAAAAAAGCAAAAAAGCGGGAAAAAAGATAATAAAATGTGGTTGGGTGGGTGAAAAACAGCAGTGAAAGTCAAATGATAAAATAAAGAGCAATGCAAAAGTAGCTTATTACAAACCGCCGCGAAAGAGGGTGCAAAGTAGACAAAATACAAAGGACAAGGAGTCTTTTTGGGGTAAAAAAATGCACAGGATGTTGGACAGAATGTTGTGTGAGTTGTAATATTTTTATGCTTATGACTTGATGGCGCCCCTTTTGTGTTAATAATCTTGAGGCGAATGCGGCCATAAACGTTTTTTGTGATAATTACATTGAGATTGAGCTCGGTAATGTTTATGGTTTCTGGCTACACCCACAAAACACTGGAAAGTGGGCATTATTTTTTGGTTTACTTGTTTGCCGTATGAAAATTCAATTGCCAGAGCTGGTGGAACAATTAAAAATGGCACAAGGTAAATGGAATGGCGCTTGAGTTTGCGAGCTTGTGTCGCATATTAAACAGTTTTTTTGAATACCAGAGACAAATCAGAGCACGTTCGGGTAAACTTCTCGTTTTGCAGCACATTTTTAAATGGCAGCAACGAGTGAGGCACGTGCATTAAACATCCCAAAAGACTCAAACAACAACAACAGCAACACATGCGTGGAGTAATTTACAAAACTCGTCGACTCGTCGGCAGTTCACTTCGACGCGTTTGTCTGTCCGGCAGCCGCGCAATTAGGCAATTGACCGTGCTTGTGTAGGTGTGTGGGTTTGTATGTGTGTGTGTGTGTAATTGACAAAAAATGACATGCAATTGTGGAGGACAGTTGTCCATGCGGCAAAAATAAACCAAAAATTGATTTTCATGTAATGAGTTCAAAAGGGCTGCGTACGACTGTCCTTCAGTGTAACTCGCCTCCTTTTTTTTGCAAGCATGCTGACTGCATATTAAAATGTGCGTGATGCCATATGACGAGCGTTGAATTTTTCTACTTTTTTTTGTATTATTGTTACCGAAAAGGGCTGTCAATTTTTATGAAGTTAAACTGCAAGCTGAGCGGGGGCAGCAGATTGCGAGGTGGGCAACGTGTGCAAAAAGGTGTCGCATGTAATGAAGCGCATAATTTTAATTGGCTTTTCGTTGAATTTAATGTGCTGCAGTTGAATTGTAAAGATGTCATGCATAAAAATTTACATGAAATTGGAAAAGAATCAATTTGAATTATAATTAAAATATTTTTGTGGCTTGCATTTTAAATTCAAATAGCGCGCACTGCTCAACAACACACATGAGTATTTTCGCATTGTTCAGCACTACAACATATCGATAAACGCTGCGATAACTATAATACCCGACCAGCTATTTCAACATTAAAACAGATATAGTTTGCTAAAAAAATTTGTATTTGTTTAGTTACAGCCTTGGTGCTTACTAAATCTATGCCGTTATGCAGAAGCAATCGATTTTCTGTGAAGAAAACAAAATAATTAAATCGATGGAATTTGCATAACAGCGCCAAGTGAGTTAATTCTTGAAGAGTTTTACATTTTAAATTTTAAAAAACTATTTTTTACCAGGTCAGAATCTATAATAATATTTTTCTGCAATTTGTGGCAACAACAATCGATTGAAAATGTCATTCAAAGATGGGAAGGACATTCCACGTATTGGAGAGTTTTGCAAGTCAATTTATGCACAACAACATTGATTTAGCAAAAATCTCAACTAATTAATTAAAAAGTCTCCAGCTTACCACATAGTAGCACATATTGAATGATAAAAGCAAAAAGGCAATAAATTATTTTGACTCATTTTAATAACATTATTAGCTAATGACCAGTAGTATGTAGCGACCGTTATGAAAAAGAAACAAATAACAGCTGTTCGCGATGACTCTGTTGTTGCAACAGCACTGTTAATAACATACCTGCAAATGTTAACGTTTTTGGGTGCCCACAGCTGTTTGTAAACCTGTCAAAAAGAAGAGCAGCAAAAACGAAACAATTTTATTTTTTGACGCGTTGTGCAAACGACAAGTTGAGTAAACGAATCTTGACAACAGCAAAACAAACAAAATGTCGCAACAGCGTGCAACAAGCAGTAACGATGGCGGCAGCAGCAACCCGGAACAAAACGCCAACAACACGATTATAAATCTGGACGACGACGAGGACGAGGAGGACGACGACATGCAATTTGTGGGCATCGTGCGTCCCGCTATGCCAACAATCGATCTCTGTGTGTCACCCTCCACCTCAGCAGCAGCGGCTGCCGCAGCTGCTGGCGCTGCAACAACGGCAACAGCCCCAACTGCAGCAGCAGGTGAATCACTCAAAACCGCCAACATGGAAGCAGGTAACACGAAACCGAAACTAAACAAATAATCATTTATATGTTTATACAATATTTGCTTGTAGCCGCTTCGAGTGTCACTTCTGGTGCTGACACATCCGCCCCCGTCGCCACCTTGGAGTGCCCCATTTGCCTGCAAACCTGCATTCATCCCGCCCGCCTGCCCTGCGGTCACATCTTTTGCTTCTTGTGCGTCAAGGTACGTATCCAGCTCCCCCCATTCGCTGCCCCTCCCCTGCCAAGCCGGAAGCGTTTGCAATCGATTTGCGCATGCAAGTCGCGTCCCACCAAATTTTTGGGACATTTGGTCATAGCGCCCAAAACGCGTGCGCCCAACGCATCGCACGCACGCACGCACGCAGCAGTTCAAGGCTACTCGATGCTTAACTCTTGTCTGTGCTCGAGTCTCGTTGGGCGTGCGCGCCGGTTTGAATAATTCAATTTAATTGCCTTCCGCATAGCAATATCAAAGTGCTCGCTACAATGAGAGTCGTTGGCCTTAGATGAATTTTATTTATCGATCATAGCCAGTTTCTATTGAACGCTTGTCAAACCTACGTACATACATCCGTCGTAACGAGTTTATTCTGCATTAAGCAAAGTAAAGAGAAAGGGTATTATAAACACATTACATTAAATATGCATAAAATAACATATTTATGTGCATAACTATAACAGGTTTCAATTAACATTTACATACATATCATTTTTTAGCATTTCTATTACATTTGTATAAACTGTTAAAGTACAGAATTTTAGATTTTGTTTTTCAATATATTCAAATTTGTGGAAACTGTTAAACTGATAGCCGAAATAGTCTATCTAAAAAGTAATGAATAATAAATGCATCTCAAAGCTTCTATCGGGCACTTCGTAGCCTTTTTTATGTAGCTTAACCCGATCTCTTTGGACTCTATCTTAACTTTGTATAAAGAGCCTTAAACTAAATCATTTTTATTCAATCTTCATTCATATACTCTGACCAATTAATGTTATGCTGCATCAGCTTTTTCTAACGATATAATCTGAATTCCAACTATCCTAAGTACCTTTAAGAATAGTTTTTTCAAATAGACTCAAAAATAATACATTTTAAATTGTTGTACACGCAGGGTGTCGCCTATAAAAATCGTCGCTGTGCCATGTGCCGTCGTGAGATTCCCGCCGAGTTTCTAGATCATCCGCAGCTGGTGAATGGCATAGATGACATTTGTGCCACACGCGCCACGGAGGATGGCTATCAATGGTATTACGAGGGACGCAATGGTGAGTATATAACTGTTTTGGTGACGGTTGCTTTAGCCCCCTCCACACAATCCAAATCATATACGACACAAACCCTAGGCGGCTGGTGGGCCTACGATGTGCGCACCAATGAAGAAATTGAGATGGCCTACCAGACATACAATATCAATCTTGCAACTCCAAAAGCTTCCCTACCAGTCGCTGCTGCTGCTGCTGCTCGTGGTTCAAGGCCAGTGCCGCCACCCTGCCGGCGCTTGAATTGGAATGATGATGTTGACCTGGAGCTGGACGAACTATTTAATAATGTCACTGATGATATGGATGATTTTGATGATGACATTGAGGATTGCTCCACTGACAGCAGTTCCGATTTTGATATGCAGTACGACAGCACACCGGATGAACCCAGTAAATTTGAACAGCTCATCTGTGGCCAGTTGTACATCATCGATCTGATCCAGATGACGCAAACATCGCGCTCGCAGCCCACCAGAATGCGTAATATAATACGCCGCAAAAAATCCGATCCGGCGCCCGGCTTTAAAGGCGTGGCCGGACTGAAAAGCAAATAATTACTAAACATATCATTCCATCTAATCCTTAATCCCCATTGCAATCATTTATGCACAATCCAAACAACACAAAAATTAGATTCAAATGTAAACGAGGCAACGCACAAATAGAAACCCCCCTTTAAACTACTTACTGTACAGGTTGGTGGCAATACGACGATCGCACCAGCCAGGACATTGAGGAGGCCTTCAAGAAGGGCGACAAATCCTGCACCATACTCGTCGCCGGCTACGTGTACATTGTGGATCTGGAGCAGCTGGTGCAGCAGCGCCAAAATGAACCGACACGTTGTCGCCGGGTCAAACGTGATCTGGCAACCATACCCAAGAAGGGCGTGGCTGGGCTGCGCATCGAGGGCAATCAGGTGACCAGTGACACGGTGTTCAGTCGACCCAGCAATCCAACCCCAACAGCTGCCGCCGCAGGCGGCCCATCCACATTTATATCGACAATTGCGGCCCGGGATGCGGCAATCCGTATTGCCAGCGACATAATTGGCTCGACGCTGGCGCATGCGGATGAGCTGACACGCGGCCTGGCTGCCAGCAACATTAGCGACAGCGCCAATGACTTGAGCGGTGAGCAAACCTACTCCAATCCACAAACATCCAACACAACAGGTGCAGAACAGCAGACGGGTCCGGGTGTGGGTGCGGGTGTTGCCGCTGCAACGCATTCGCTTGCCTCCTCGCACTCAAATTCCATACAGGATCTCATGCTCAGCGCCACAGAGGATTTGCTGGACACCACACAACAGGTCATCGAGACCAATCAGCATACAATAGATCTCTTCGAGCAGGCCTTGAACGATTTCCAGGCGCTAACCATGCGCAATTTTGCCGACTCCAGTGATGAGGATGACGATGACGATAATGTTAACAATGCTGGGGTGGCTGGGGCTGAGGAGTTTGAGGCGAGTGAATCGCATGATGAACCCAATGGTCCCTTAGGTTTCTAATTTCTGATCAAAACTCACACATACACTATATATGTACCGTTAGCTTAGACTAAAAGCTATAAGCTCGAAATGCGAACGAAGTTCCTTTAGAAATGTCACCATTTCGGAATGTTAACTAGAGAAATTCCGCGCGTACCTGAGAATATCTATATAAAGCACTATATAGGACCTCTATGCGTGACCAAAAGCAGAGTGCAAGAACAGATAAAGCGTACAGGGTAACATACTTACATACACATATACGCATATACAAATTACTTATCAATTATAAACCTGAACAACACTATTAACTGTACATACCATACTTGTAACTGAGCTATTTTAAGGAAAGATGTGATTAGAAAACTGTAATATCAATTCATCCTTAAAACGAATGTTAGTTCCAAAAAGCTCTATGCAAATTCCAATAGTTAAATGAACTTGTTCGCGAACGGGACAAAAAACATAAACATTTCTATTCAAGAATTCGAAATGTTTATATATGAAATAAAATATAAGGTTGTAGTTAAAAGAGAAACTTAAGCGTACAGCAGCCCATAAACTAAACGCCAAATAACTTAAATAATTTGAATTTAAGTAGCCGCTCAAAAAATTATCCTTGAGCCTTCAATTGAAATGCTTCTGAATCTCATAGAAGAATGAATGCACGCAACGTTAAATGCTAAAGCATTCAAAAAAGACAAACATACTCATAACTATCTACCGACAATTCTATAAAAAAAACCCCCCGCAACCGAGCCAATTAGGTAACCACCAAGAACGCATAGTGTGAGATGGACAATACATATATATTTGATTGGGTATTAAATGGGTGCTGCCTGGACGCAGATTGAATGGACATGGTTTTTGTGCTCATTTAAATGAAGTGCAATTTGGCTTACATCTAATCTGGGTAGCTTCGTAAGCTGAGACTTTGAGTAATCCCCGATTTGTAAAGCACCCTGTATTTATAAATATAAGTCGCCGTTAAGTGCGTTAAAACAAAACATTTCTGTGAACATTTTAGTTATAATTCTAATATAAGTTATACACATTTCGTTAAGAAACAATTGAGTTTTTAAGCGAAATGCATTTATAATAATGCCAAAATTAATATATATATATGTATATTTTGTGACAACTGTTTTATAGATTCGATTTGTACCCCGCCATTACTTCTAACTGTGAAATGCCTATTCGTAGCTACCCTTGTATCAACGATATTCCTAAAGCTCTACTGAGTTGTATACGAGAGAGCTCCCCATCCCTTCCGGTAATGTCAAAACAAATCCAAAAACCAAATTACAAATTAATCATCTCACAGTTAATTCTCATGGTAAAAGAGCTTATCGATCATCATTTTAACTCAACGTGAAAACATATACAAATAAAAATAGATAAAACTAAGCTAAGCTCATTTTTAAAACATTCTTTAGTCTGCAGAAGTTATCATTCTCCCCATTTTCTCGTCCTCTTTTTGCTATCTTTTGATTTCCTTTCTACTGCCTCGCATATTTATATATTTCATTGATTCCTCTATTAGTTCTTTTGGACATTGAAGAACTTCTTTAAACTTGCATCCTTTTTTTAAAAAATGGTGATAGATCCTGTACTTATCGAATTCTTTTTAATAATTTTAGCTTAAACAGTTTAAATTCAATCACATTAATAACAAACTGTGCCAAGCGTAAACATTACCAGACGGTCTTTCTGTTAAGCTAACATGGCGATACTGTTGGTCATAAACTCTAACAGCACTGTTAATTGTACGTCATATTTCAGTTCAAGAAATCATTTATTTTTATCACCAAGAAGCATCATTGTTATTTAAAACTCATAAAGTGCATACAAGATGCATTACGAAGCATATTTTAAGATATACGTAGTTATATGTACCTAGACTTGGAGAAAGGCGATGTCGTGTGTAAGACACATTGATTTATTATATTAAACTCTAAACTTTTTTTGTATTTAAGTTGGCAAAATAAACGTTCTCATTCGACAAAAGGCGTCACTTCTCATTTTGCTTTTTATTTTGTAATCGTTTTATTCAAATAATCAAAATTTAATTACACAAAATATTTACATAGTCTTTAAAAATATATTACGCTATGCTTTTATTTAAATAATATAATAAATCTTTGAGAGTGTGTATTGAAACAATTTGTTAATTTGCTGAATTTATTAAAAATCGGAAAATTTATGTGAGTTCAACTGATGTGTAAACAAATATTTTGTGTCAGTTAGTTATTATAACATATATTAGATATATGTATCTATAAATAAATATATGAAAAATGTAGTAAAACAAAATTTTCTTTACTGATTTCTTAGCTAAATTGTATATTTGATAATATTTATATGTAAGTACTACTGTTGTGTGAAGAATAATGTTCTGTTCGTTGATTAACATAGTGTTGTGTTTTATAAATTTTTTAACTGAAACATCCCATTTACTACATCATAACAAAGTATCTGCCAACAAGCCTGATCATTATCAATAATACAAAGAGCAACCCCGTTTTGAAGAACTGATTGTTCGCTTGGCTGACATTAGGAAATCGACTCCTTTACCTGTACTCGACTTCAAATGAAATCCCATTTTTTATGGTCTGCTTTGTTTGCGCTTGTTTCGGGACCTGGTATTGGACCCTGTCCGTCTACAAATGCCTGGCCATTGAGTCATGCGCAATGGACCAAAAAAAAACGCACGCATGCAGCATATTAATTTACTGGACCTCCAGTTCTTGTTATTGTTGTTAGTGAACAAACAAGAAAACGGGCAACAGGCTTAAAGACCAGGGCAGACCAGCTCTAACAATGTAAGAGCGAAAGAGTGGAGCAGTGTGAAAGAGACGGAGCAAGTGAACAGCGATCGTAGCTGTCCCATAAATAAGTATGTTGGGATTCGGGCTTTGGAGAGTTCTCTGAGATGAGTCATCGTTGTTTACATAGAAATTATGCTACCTGCTGCATTTTTTGTTGTTGTGTATTTATCGCCAGTCGTTCTACCTGTTGTGACAATATCATTAAATAGGTAAACGTCAACAGCTCTTGTATAACAACTTGTTGCCGCTTCTTATCAGCCAGAAACAGTGGCTATCAGCAATTTTGCGCGCATCTGAAAAATGCACGCAGTCGTTTTTAATCCAAGTCGTTAAATACGTGGCTGCTATCAAATATTATTTATAAAGCATCTCTATCGGATGTTAAAGTCAAGAAAGGTTTATTTGAAATAAATATGAAGTTTAATTATTGGTCCGTAAAGCAAGAGTAATTTTATAAGTAAAGCATAAACTTCGAATATCATTAAAACAAATTAATAAATTGCAAAATGATTTGTTAGATCATTGTCGCCTTTTATAAAAGTTTGTAAGCCGTATTTACAAAGTCTCTTTAACAGAAAGACTAACAATATTTGGCGTTAAGCGTTTTATTTTATTTTCTTATGATAATACCTATGTATATTAATTAAAATTTCTACAAATATTAAATAAAATAAATAAAAATAAAATAAATATTAAGTCTATAAATATTAAACATTGAGAATCCATGTTTGAATTCATTAATTAAACCAATCCTTAAAAGAAAGAGTTAGTTCGGATTCAGCTTAGGCTAATTGCTAAATTAATGCATTGTTTAACAGTATCCGTATCATTGATACATAATTTATGTAATTTATTAATTTAATTTATTATTTATTACTACATTTATTTTATTAATTTAATTTATTTTTATTTATTATTACATTTATGTTTAATTATGTTAGGTAAGCGTTTCAAAAGTTGTCGAGCTTTTGTAACGGCCCATAAAAGAGCTTTAACAGTGCTGCGTGATCGAGCCTACTTTGGCTTCAACTTCGCTCAGAAACTTGAGCAACAACAACAACAACAACGGCTTTGCAAATGTTGATGGTGGTCGCTGCCGACGCGTCGCGACGCTCACTTGCCATGGCATGGCTCTCTCCGAGTTTCAGGTGTGCGCTCTATTTTTCTCCCTCTCTCTCTATCTCACACACAGAAACACACACATACACGGTCAGGCACATGCGCAGTTCAAGCTGCGCTCCAAACTGGTTTTGAGGGAGGAAATTGGCCCGCTTGAGCAGCTCGTGGCCGTTGGTACACACCAACTTCTGCTGCTCTCGGCCAGGCAGGCTGAGCGTGCGCCAGTTTTTGTATTTTTTGTTAGTTGATTTGTATCTACCTTTGGTGCGGACGGTTGGTTGGTCGGCACGTTATCTAAAGCGCAACCAAAGGCCAACCAGTCTTTGTATTAATTTAATTTCTGTTGAAATTTATTAAAAAAATTAACGCAAAATACGCAGAAAATGTAAGTGAATGTGTAAGAAATTAAATGTGTATACAAATCTTAATGAAAACTGTGCGAAACTGCAGTGGAAAGTGCCAAAAAAAAAATTATTGATTTTCTTCAGCCGAGCCAAAGCACGAAGAAGAAGAAGAAGCAGCAACAGCACAAAAGTATAAGCTGCGCTGTAAGGTTTCCAATTGAGTGTGAGAGAGCGTGCGTGTGTGTGTGGCAAAATTTCATTGTAGCTGCTTGTTGTTGTTATGTTCTAGCCAAGTTAAAAGTCAGCACCATATAAAAAAAAACAAAATATATAATAAAGGAAAAAAGCTAAAGGCGAAGCAGAAGAAGTGAAATACAAATGTACATGGTCGCATACATGCAAACATGTAGTTATGTGCGCACGTGCATGTGTGTGTGCGTGTTTTTGTTCTTTTGTGCAATTCGCCATTTAAAGGCAAACAAAAAGCTGCGCTGCATTTGAAAGTGAAATGTGCATAACAGTTGAATTTGTTTGATGTATGTGTACATGATTATGTGACAAGTGCGTGCACTTGAAATTTGTTTGATGGATTGCCGCTGCTGCTTGGTCTTCTTCTTAAGTTTAATCACGCGCTTCCGCGATGGCTTAAAGCTCTGCTCTCGTGCGCGCGCTCCCTCTCTATCTCTCTCTCGCTGCGTACGCTGACGTTTGCGTGGGTCGGTCGTCGACGTCGTCACCAACGTCTGTTGTAATTTTTGCCGTTTTGCGCTTTTCGCTTTTTGAGCTAACTGCTCTGAGCGTAACGTGAGGGGGCTGACGCCAATGCCTGCAAACCCCCCTCTATGCCAGTACACACAACATATGCATACATACAAACATTTGTATATACATATGCATATGTGCGCGCATCCTGCGAGTGGGCGTTTGACGTCGTTCGGCTGCTTTATTGATTTTGTGTTATTTCATTGATAAAAAAAAGCGTACAAGTGTGCGTGTCCAAGTGTTGTACTTTGCACTAACTGATTTACTTTTCAATTGCGTGTTCCTGTACCCCTCCTCACTTACAGCCGAACCGACCAGAATGTCATAGAGCGCTAAGAATCATAACCCAAAACTAAACTAACGGACAATGCAGCCATTTAGCGACAGTCTAAGCAAAAGTCGCGATGATTTGGTCAAACACCAGCAGCAGCAACAACAACAACTGCACTACGGCAGGCGTAGACATCATGGAAGCAGTCCAAATCTATCGCTGGATCAAACCGATAATTTGCGCAGAAGGTGAGTTATCGAACATGTCAAATTACCTAAATTAACCCATCGGAAAAACAACATACATACAAATAGTTATTGACCAAGGTCATTTTGCATAGGGATATTTTTTGTTAGAAGTTTCACTTCGAAAAACATATGTATGTACATACTTACAAATACATATTTTACATTTTCGAGATCAAAATTAAGCGCGTGCAAAATAATGCTTGTAACATGATAAACAAAAGCAAACAAAAAGTAGCTTAAACAGGCCAATCAGAAACTTCCTTGTTACATATGCATACTTCAAATAAATGTACATACATAAGTACACTGTCTCCCAGGTACTTACTAACACATACACACACATACGCTTACACCTGCGTCGAAAACTGGTTTCTCATTTTAGTCGAACCAGCAGCCGATGCTGCCCAATGCAAGCACACTTCCCAAAGTTGGTCACACTAACAATAACAAAAACCTGATAACAATGAACGTGTGAAAGACACTTGCGAAAGAGAGGGCGAGCGACACCAAAAAGAGAGTCAAAGCTGTGCTGATAATGTGATGCGAGCGCTTAGTTTTTTGCGGCCTCTCACGCTCGCAATTTAGTATGCGAAAATCAATCGTTACAGTTGGTTGTCGCGGCGGGACGGCTTGTCAATCAAACTGGGAGCCTGCCTTAATGTGATTCTGTGTATTATTTGCGTGTGTGTGTGCAGACAGCAATAACAACGCTTATCGCCAAATCAGTTGCCAACTTGTGCGTGTGTTTGTACGTCGGTGTTTTTGTACAAATTGAGCAAAAATTCATGAAATTAAATATTACATATATTTTGCGCAGCACCAACACACAAAACGAAAGTGTGACAACTTCTTAGTCTTGAATTACAAGACTGCCGCAGCAGCAGCAACAACAACAACAACAATAATACTACCATTTACCTTGACGTCATTTTTTTCGACGACAAAACGCCAAAACCGTTTTTGTTGTTATTTGGTGGCTGGCCGTGCTTGGCACGAAGCGAATGAACGTTTTTAATCAAAAGTTGTTGTTATTATTGTATTGTTATTGTTGTTGTTGATTTTATACAGTGCGTAAAAAACGTCTGGCAGCGGCCGCTAAAAGAGCCGAGTGTAAAAATTTGCATTAATGCAGCAACCCAACGTCGCATTAATGAATGAATTTTGTAAACAAGAACAACAACAAAAGGAAAACGTACGGTAGCGCAACAAAAAACAAAAACTAATTGCAAAAACAAACACAATTAACCGTGAAAATAAGCGCAAAAGAAGCAAGAAGAAGCTCATCAAAATGGTTTATTATATACCAATGTTCGGACGTATTGAGCCACCGGATAAGATTATAACAAAGGAGAAAAGGTAAACAAGGGATTTGTGTCAAGGGATAACGATTAGCGATCACAGCTGGCGCCTATCGATAGTCAATTTGATTAGAGATCGCTGCAACCAAGTATAGGAGGCACTGACTCACGCCACTAAATTACCGTTATGTGTTGCGCTTGCTGTGCTGTGCAAAAAAAAAACACTAAAAGAAGCCCAAACTAGCCAGTTTTCCGCGTTCTATGAACTGAGCGTCATCAGCGCAACAGCAAAAACAAAAGGTCAAAACGTGCGCTGCAGTGATTTATTCATAAATTGTATACGTAATTAAAAGGTTTTTGACATTAGTGCTGGGGTGGCATCGGTATGTCAAAAAGAACGCATCGTTTCCACTCGGGAAAGACGTGCGAGCGGGATGTCTATACATACAAGCGCTGGGAACAAAATCTGCAAAAAAAAAAAACGGTAGATGATTTGTATGTGTACGGGCCCAATATATATGTATGTATGTGTGCACATGTGTACATAGGCAAGCAACAGGTGATTTCGCGTGCTCGCTTGACAAGCTCCGTCAGAATTTTTACCCCTAGCCGATTGTTATTGTTGTGATAAATGTTTTACACCTGAAAAAAATGTAGCGGCTGTTGGGCTTGCTATTCATTCTCTTTCTATATATTGTTTTCTCCGTCTCTCACGCTTTGTGAATGGTGTTTATTTATCTTATCGCATAAAAAAGGAAGGAAAAAAAGCAAATTCCCAGCACAAGCTCGGCACGAAATTTGCGTCTGTATATGCATAAGTGTGTGTGATCATAAGTGTGTTTGTGCGCATAGTGTTATTTTTCCAAACCATTTGCAGAAGAACGATCACTCATCGTTGTATTTATGTATTCTGCATGCTTATGTGTAGGTGAGAAATATTTTCTATGTTTATATATAGAATTACCCAAAATGTTTCGATTATCATTTGAAATTCATTTATTATAGTGGTTAAAAAAAATGTCGCATAAATTGCGACGTGAACATTTTCTTTATAGTATACGATAATACGATAATATGCGCATCATTAGAAAATTATTTTTGGGCCGGTTTTTTACTTTGTGCTAAAATTTATTAGCTTAAAGTTTATAAGATACAATTTGAATATATTTTGTTAAACATATGAATCCTTAAAATTAACACATACATATGTTTTTCTGTTTATATATTTATTATATATATATGACATCAATTAAGACAACCCGTATTGAGCCGAACCGGTTCGATCGTGAATCCAATATTTTTATTTCTATAATTCGGAATGTACACAAATGTATCGAATAAGCTCTCTTAATTTAAAATATAATTATATATATTTATTCTTTCTTTAAAAAATAAACAGAATATTGTCGAAATGTAAACCGAGGTTCGAACCAAACCTTAGTTTCATTGAGAGTGAGAGTCATTGTTTCGAACCTTGAACCGAACTACTGTCAATTTTTGTTGGGTTTAAAGCAGATATTTTAAAGAATCAGTATTAACATTCAATAGAACATTTCGCATAACTGGGTTTGAACTTGAGTTGTAACGATTTAAGTTACATCTTTTAGGATTAAAATCCTATAGCATTACCATATAACTTAGTTAAAAGATATTTTTATGTAGACCAAAAATTGGAAACCCATATTTACCTCGCTGTATTTTTGTTCTTTCCATTTTTAGTATGGTCTGTCTGCAGGATGAATTCGGACACCTAGGACTTGCAGCCACAGATCTGCCCTTCAAGTCAGCGGATATCAATACATCCGCACCGCAGCACCACAACAATTATGCGGAGATCACGGACAGCAGCGCAGAGAATACGTGCCAGCAGCGTTGGCCACCACACGTGGGTGGTGGTGGTGGCGGCTTGGCCAGTGCCTTTGGGCACCCGGACAAGCCCATTGGCTGGATGTACGGATTGCTGGGCTGCATGAAGCCGGTTCTGTCCTTCATTGGCAAGGCGAACGTCATCGAAGTGAAACACCAGCGCACCGAAGACTGGCAAATACCCTTCGAGTTCATTACGGATCTGGAGTGGTTGGGCAGCGGTGCCCAAGGTGCGGTCTTCAGTGGCAAGCTTAAAAACGAAATTGTGGCTGTCAAGAAAGTGAAAGAACTGAAGGAAACGGACATCAAGCACTTGCGTAAGCTGGATCACGAGAACATTATCAAATTCAAGTGAGTAGACGTAATGATTTTATCTGTTGTCCAATTTGATAATGCCTATGATTTATTTACGCAGAGGCGTCTGCACGCAATCGCCCGTCTTTTGCATCATCATGGAGTTCTGCCCGTATGGCCCGCTGCAGAACATACTGAAGGAGGAGCAGGTCATGTTGCCGTCCCGTTTGGTCTCTTGGTCCAAACAAATAGCGCTGGGCATGCAATATTTGCACTCCCACAAGATTATACACAGAGATTTAAAGAGTCCCAAGTGAGTAGAAACAATTATGCATATGCAGCACGAAAAACTCTTAAATCATCTCCCAATCATTTAGCATACTGATTAGTACAAACGAAGTGGTGAAGATCAGCGACTTTGGCACCAGTCGCGAGTGGAATGAGATTAGCACCAAGATGAGTTTCGCGGGCACTGTCGCTTGGATGGCGCCCGAGGTTATTCGCAACGAGCCGTGCTCCGAGAAGGTTGACATTTGGTCATACGGCGTGGTACTCTGGGAAATGCTCACCTGTGAAATACCCTACAAAGATGTCGACTCATCGGCCATTATTTGGGGTGTGGGCAATAATTCACTTAAGCTGCTGGTGCCCAGCACTTGTCCCGAGGGCTTCAAGCTGCTCGTCAATCTCTGCTGGAATAGTAAGCCGCGCAATCGGCCCTCGTTCCGGCAAATACTCACTCATCTGGACATTGCCGGGCCAGAGCTGTTGCGCAAAACTGAAAAGCAATATTTTGAGACGCAAAAGTCTTGGAAAGAGGAGGTGCGCTGCCATCTCAAGGAGATCACTCAGAACGGCACCAGCATACACAAATACGAGCAGGATTTGATCAAGCGACGCACCGCCGAATGGCGACACGCCCAGGATATTCGCATGGTCTACGAGGACAAACTTCAAAAGGCAAATCAATTGCTCTTCGAGCTGAGCGAATGCATGACACAGCTGCAGGAGAAGGAGAAGGAAATTGCCGAGTAAGTTGAAAGATCACGCCCCCTAATCCTCAGTTATTAATCTTACCCTATTTGGCAGGCGGGAACGTAAATTGCCTGGTTCGGGCTACAAGTCCACAAGGCGTTTGGGCAACACCCTCAGGAAAATGCAGCATTATCGCCGTCGACTGAATGCGCCGCCAGCACAACAGATTCAACAACAGCAATCCTCAACGCCTGGTCCCGAGACCACGCCAGAGGTTAGTTCTCTTTAGGGCGTATGTGGACTTTAGAGTGTATTGACTATTTAGCTTTTTGCCTTATGTTAAATCCATGAGCTAGTTTTTTGTACACTTTAAACCATGACATCTCAAGTTTATTTAAATTAAATTACAAACGCATTTTGCAACAGTTCAAAATTGTAATTAGCTTAATTATTTTCTTTATTTATTTCGATATTGTCCTTATTTTCAGCTTCAATTGAGGCTTTTCCTTTCATGAAATGCTTAACGTATTAGAAGAGATATTTCTGAACCTATAAAGTATATATAAAGACAATTTCCCTCTAACTATCTGCTTCTAGGCTTACTAGTTTCTCTGTTTTTAAAACTTTTGATCCTTTGATATGGCCCAGCATCTCTATGCTCCCATTATAACTATCGATAAAAAATGGGATGTATGTGTTTATTATTTATATAAGAGAGTCGAAGATAATAAATTCGTTTGTGTTCTGGTACTTACATTAGGATTTGCTATGGTTTTTAAATAGGTGTTATTCCGTTAATTGATTATCTTATGTAAACAAACTAAACTTGAACCAATTATCGTATACTCTACAGAGTCCCGTCAAGTGTGTGCTGTATGCGCAACTGGATGGCAATTGCCAGCCAAAATCCTATTGTGCGATGGGCAGCGGCCTGATCACCGGCGTCGGCATGTCCAGTAAAAATAAGAAGACTTGGCGTCATCGCCGCAACGGCTCCGGTTCCTTTGCCGCGCCGCCCAAGTACAGTCCAACGCGTGATCGTCGCTATCAGAGCGAGCCGGAGAATCGCAAGGTGCAACTGGTGGAGCGGCAAACGCAAACCGATGCCATGGATGTCAGTGAAACGGACATAAGTCCCAGCGCTGAGCATCCGATTGATGTGCCGCCTCCCAATCATCGCCAGCTGCCGCTGCAGCTGCAACGTGTGCAACAGTTGGCCGCCGTTATGGCGCAGGCCAAGGTTCAGGAGGGTGGTGAACCACCGAACGCCGCTAGTCCATCGAATGGCAATTCGCTAAGCAACAGCGAGCTGACCTATCAGGATGCCTGCTCCAGCCCCGATCAGCTCATTGATGACGTGATGAACAGCAACGAGCGTTTGGACATCACCGACTGCTACAGCGACAATGAAAATCTCGAGCGTTTGGGTCGCAAAGTCATCGAATTCATCAACGAGAATCGCCTGTCCATACAATCAAATACCACTGAGAATGGTAACAGCGGTGGTGGTGGCGATGTCGTTGGCGGAAGCGTAGGTAGCGCAAACACCACAACGGCGCCAGAGCTCCGTGATGTGGCTGTGAACAACAGTCCCTGCCTAAGCCGATGCAGCAGCACGCAGAGCCGAAGGCAGCAAAGGCAGCAGCTGCCTGCCGAGAATGCCACGGTGAGCACCAGCAATGCCAACGGCGAGTCCTCGCAGGAGCATTTGGGCGAAGACAGCTGGTCCGACGAGGCGGGCGAAGAAACCGACTACAATTATGCACTGCGCAGAAGAAGGTGGGCTATTTCTATATATTCTTTGTGCCAATTAAGCAATAAGCATAATAATCTCTAATGAATTTCTACAGCATTGGTCGACTTCCGATTGGACGCGGCATGCGGCCGAGACGCAGCTACAAGGCGCCAATGTCCCAAAAGATTGCCATACACAAGCGCAATGTGGTCATCGTATCCGATGAGGAGAACACCTCCGAGTACAGTCATTCGTCCTCGAGTCAACACTCAACGCTGGAAAGCAATCCAGATGTGCCGGCGGCTCTGAAGCAAACGCAACACCAAAAAAGCACAGCGATCAGTTCCAGCGAGGCGGACTCAAGTGACTCCAGCGAAGAGGAGGAGTTGGAGGTGGCGGCGGTGTCGAAAACAACGGCGTCAGCATCAGTGTTGCCCATGGGCGCCGTACGCAGCAGCGATATTATATCCATACCGACATTTGAGGCTGATGGTGCCGTTAATATGGTTTAACCTAGTTACGCGTAGCCTAAGTGAAAGCTCCTACAAACATTTAACCGAAATCAACTATCTCTATATACTCAAAAAGCCCAAAACTGTATGGTATTATCTATGACATATGTCACACATCTATATGCACATATATGTGTATACCTTCATGTCCGATATCTGTGTGTATCGTCTCTTTAGTTTTACATAATATGGGGGGGGGGGGGGGGGGAAAAATTAAAAGCGGTGTACCTTCTTTATCCTTTGGATGCATTTCCTATGTTGCACTTTTATGATTTTCTGTTTAATTCTGTAAGCTGCCTTTGTAATATATTTAAAAATGCCGTAATTGTACATTTAATTTAGTCATTAATTAGTTTACAATCTTAAGAGCTTAAACGCAAAACGCTCCCAACCACAAAAAAAACAAACAAAAAATATATATGTAACAGAAGTAAACCAAAACAACAACAACAAAAAATGTAATAGAATTGGCCTCAGGCAATATATAGAGGAAAAAGTGAGAGAATGAAAATATGTGTAACGCAAAATAGTCAGGGATATTTTTTATATAACGAAATTTGCTAAGAAATCGAAGAGAATGTTTTTTAAAGAAGCGCATTGTATAATTTTGTAGGTGATCGTACTTACTTTTTCGATATGCACAAAATTCAAAGCTTCAGTGCCTTAAAGCAAATATATTTGAAAATCGACAAAAAAAAGATATAAATAAAATAAATATATTCTGAAAATCTGTAAAATAGCTAATGACCGCGGCTACGACGTGGAACATGTGCGCTTTTACACTATCCCCGATCAGAACTAAGTAACACATGCTATAGATCCCAATAAATGTCCGCTCTAGTTAATTTTATAGTAAACCCACTCAAAAGCGCACATCACGCTGCAAACAAAAAACAAAAACAAAATAAATATGTATATTAATAAAAACGAATTACAAATTTAAAATATTTCTATATACACTCAATAATATACACGCTATATATTTACACACTAGTTGGATGTTTAGCTATCGTAAGATGCGTCGCATGCAAAAATTTCTCTACATTATGTAAATGTACTCCATATTAAGTTTAAATTTAATGACTCAAACGAATTAGCAATAATATAAATAAAAACAAAAACCGAAAAAAGTAAACATTTTCACTTTTTCTTACGAGTTGAGAAATTCGATATTTTTCCAAAAATCTTTTCGGTTTTCAACAAATTTTTATTGAAACACATATTAATTTGAAAATTAACTGGAATTTTGATTTAACAAAACGTATAAAAATATTTTAGAATATGACAATTTTTGCATCTATGTTCCACGACTCAGGAACTTCTCAAACTGTCGCGAGGACCGATTCGTGGTCAGCATTTCCAAAGCCTTCGTTTCCCGTGCATCGATCATGTAACAGACCACATCCGATTGGTTCTGGAAGGACAACAGGCCGGCGGTGCCGCCGCTCAGGTCCAAGTGCCTGAACCGATCGATGTTACAGGTGCAGCCGTCATACACATAAAACCTATTCGGATTCGGCGAGCTTGGATCCCGGTCGGGCTGTTTAAAAACCATATAGTTGCCCCAAGGCGTTATAGTGAGCGCTCGGTTGGTCACTTTAAAGGCGGAGTCCAGCAGACGATTCAGGCTCTCCATTGTGCCGCTCTCGGAGCCAACGACGGCCAGCTTGCACGGCTGTACCGTAAAAACCGGATAGGCAAGCATGGGCAAGGCACTGTCTTCTTCGCTCGAAACCGAGCCGTGCTCCGATTGAGCAGCAACAGTTTCAACAAGTTTCTTCCGGCTCTCTGTGGACTTTGCACACTTGCTATTCGGCTTCAACTGTCTCTGTCGGATGGGGGCATAAAACGGAGCCTCTAGTTTGGAATGCATTCCATTAATCAAACGCGTTTCCCTTCTGTTGTTCGTGGCTATGCTGAAGGCACGGAATTCCTTGCGAGCAACGGCACGCCTTTCCACTGGCTTAGCCAGGCTGGCGACGTGCTTGTTCCTGGCCGGTGTTTCAGGCGATGTCTTTGGATGAGTTCTAACCGCGTGATCGGAACCGGCTTTCTTGCGCAGATTGCTCAGTTTATCGGTTGTCTTCTGGTCTTTTGTCTTCGAATGAAAGCTGAGCGGCAACTGTGTAAAGAAGTTTTTGGGGTATATATGTATGTATATGGGATGGTATCGATGCAATCCTTGCATATCCTTGCTTACCGATCGCTTAGCATTGTTTTCCGTACCGAGAGATTTGCTTCTGTTACGCATCTCAATTTGAACGCACCGACTGTAATTCTCCTGCTTCCTGTTCGACGGCCTCACAATTTCCACCTGCACATCATCCACGTGGTGCTTCGCATCCGTTGGCTGGGTGTTCTCCAAACCGTCCGTGTCCTCCGTCAGGCTCTGCATATTCGGCTCATAGTCGCTGACCTCGGCCAGGAGCTTTTCACACTTTCCCAGCTGCGGGGGAAATTCAATAGGCAGGTTGAGTGGCTTCACCGTACAGTACGCATTCTTGGGTCTTGGCCGCAGGGCGTATCCTTTGGGACACTCGGCGATATTCTTGATGCGCACCACGTGAATTAAGAAGGTCGACCGACGATTGGACTCCGACAGCAGCTGATGGAACACATTGAGCATGGTCGGCAAATCCCGGCACATGCGCACCGTGGCCCACTTGTCGCAGCTGATCGCATCCGGGTCCGAGTGCTTGCTGACCACGATGTGCCGATAGGGATCGAGCAGGTAGTAGAAGTTATCCTTGCACCACAGCGCGTACATCTGATTGTTAATCTGGAACAGAGCGTTGCCAAAGTCCCGCAGCACCTGGCGTATCTCAAATTCGAAATCGTTGCCCTGGATATATAGCGAGGATATATTAGGGAATCAGGCAAAAGTTAGAAATACAACTTATTAGCATTTAATATTAACAATAGAAATAGATATATATATAGATACAAAACAATTGTTGTGCTTCTAAGAAGGCTGCAAACCAGTTTTGAACCGAACCGGGCTCAAAATCGGAACGAAATTTTTGAAAAATCCTGCAACTGAACCGAACCGAAACATTTTTTGTTAATTGATTTAATTTAACTATTTTAATAAATATAAGTTATTCTAAAATAAAAAAAATTGAAATTTTGTTTATAAATAATAAATAGGATATTTTTAATGTAAAGTGAACAGAACTGAAACCAGGATATGGATTTGGAAAACCAGATTAACAAACCAAAAGCGAGGTTAACTGACTTGAAAAATCGGATTCATGAACCGAAACCGCGGGAAACTGGTTCGAACCATGAACCGAACCAAATTTTTGAAAAGTATAAAGAAAACATAGAGTTTTCTCAATTTTAGCTGACAGCAATTAATGGAGTTGTAAAAATAGAAGATAAACTAGACCGAAAGAATGAACTGGGGACGCCCACCTGGCAACGTAGATCAGAGCTCCATCGTCCGTAGCATACTTTCGGCAGCAGCTCGATCTCCGACACGAACTGTCCGAGTCGCAGCTGAGTGGGAAACTTTTCCAAATCGATGGGCATCCGGGCCTGTGGATTTTTGCCCCAGCAGCTGCGACAGAGCTCGACGCCGTAGCAGATGAGCCGATCGAACATTGACGTATTCCACGCGGCGGGATGGTCGATGTTGGACGCCAGGATGCCAGCGATGCCCACAATGACACTGCTGCAGTTGCGCAGCCTCGCACTGGGATTGAGGGACAGGTGCAGGTTGCTCTTGAGGTAGGCGTAGCTGTCGCTCATCACATTGTACGAGACCGAGTGCGGAGCGGCGTCCCGCAGGAAGACGCGTCCGTCGGGCGTCACCAGCCGCACCACGGCCAGCTCGCGTATGGTGAACGCATCGTTACCTCTGTTGCCACTCAGTGAGTGAATCAGCTGGACAAGATTGTCCAGCGCGGGCAGACGCATCAGCATTTGCACGAAGGACCGGGCACGAACCAAAGGATCGCGACGTTGGCGCTTCACATCCATTGCGTAGAACAAATGGCGCCGGCGCCAGATGAGCAGGTGGCCCTCCTTGTGCCGCAGCAGGCAATAGTGCGCCGTGCGAAAGAAGCTGCCCAGCACCGTCTTCAGGTTCTTCATGATGTGCAGGGGCCGGCAATCCGCCGGCCGGTTGTTGTCGCCCAAATACGGCGGCCTCAGCTCCAGCGTGAAGTCGTGACCGTCCAACTGGAAGCTGTGCTTCATCTGCCGCCCCACGCCGCTGGGCGCCGAGCAGATTTGGCCTGGCCCATCCGCGGCATCCTGGTCGGCGTTGCCCTGGAACAGGTCTGCGCCCTGGAGCAGCAGCTTATTAACATTGTCGACGTTCCACTCCTCCTCGGGCAGCACATAGATCAGGGCGAACGCCTTGAGATACAAGGCAAACTCGTGGACAGCGTCCTTTTGTTCCTCCTCCTGCTCCTCGAGGCAGCTGCAGGACAAATAGGAACGACAGATAACCGAACTGACCGTATTGGGCTCCATCACAACTGCCGGATCTCGGATCGTATTCGGCTTGAAATGTACATTTAAGTGGCCTTTATGTTTGCCCTCGTTTTGGCGACAGGATGCAGGATGCTGGCCAGGATGGGGCTCCGATGCATTTATAACCGAACACTGCGCACCATTCCGAGCATTCTTTGCAGATTCTACATTTTGGCTAATGGGGGATTTCCGCCTTTGGTGTGGTGCAGTCCTACAATCGGTCTCACTTTTGCTGTAAAAGGAGCGACGCCGGCTGCATTTGTTCGGACTGTCCCAACACCTGAGACTGTTTTGCCACTTGATATTGCTGGCCATAGTTGTAAAATTTGAAAGGCAAATTTTAAACCAAAGATTGGTTTTTGAATGGAAACTACAATAATTTTAAATTTTCTAGAATACCTCTGTTACGATTTTGACTTTAAACACAAATTAATACTGTTATTTTCTATATATAATATTATGCTTTTTCAAGAAATATCAAAAAAAAAAAAACCTAATTCTTGATTGAATTTAGATTAATTTTGAATTAATATATTTAGTTCATATATAAGGCGCATAATTGGTTATGAATTTTGGGACAAGCGACTTAAAAATAATACTTAAATATTGCTGCACATTTCGATTGCATAAAATTGACTAAAAAGTATTGTCTCTGAAATCAAGTGAATACAAATGGTGTCTGCAGATTAAGAGTTAAGTTTAATTTATTTAATTAACAGCGATGAGTTTTAAATTACAGTACTTAATTAACTGGACCAGGAGCATTGTTTGGGCGGGGAGCTTACAAGTCTGCGCCACTGCGTGTGTTTGTGTGTGTGTGTGTGTGGTGTGTGTGGGGTGTATGTGTGTGGTTATTACAGTTAAGCTGCCGCCTCAACATTCCATGGCAAGCGAATTTGAGTTCTCGTTGAGCGCCTTGACCCCGTTCTCCATGGGCATGGCCAGGCTGTTGTCATCCATGGCCGCCTCATGGTGACCCGCTGAGGTTGACGGCCCCCCATCGTCGTGCATCATCTGCGCATCGTGTCCGTTCTCGTGGCCATTGCCATTGCCATTGCTGTGGCCGTCGTCCCAGTTGATTTTGAAGCGTGTCACGCGCGGCTTGCTGGCCAAGATGTTGCGTGTTAGCTTATCGAAGAGCGGCTTGGGCGGCGGATTTTCGCGCATCTCTTGGTCGGCGTAATCGTTGTTCACGTAGTAGCCAACGCGCACAAATTCCTGGCCGCGATACGAGCAGGTCAACAGGACAATTGTGACGCCGACAGCATCTGGTTCTGGGATTTTGCTCACATCTGGCGGATCGGCCTGGAAGACGAATATGTGACGGCCCTCGGGCACCGGGCCCACGTAAATAGTGTCTAGCACTTGATCGTACTCCTCGGACTCTGCGGAGCCCACATAGATCATTTTCCATTCGAGATCCTCCTTCAGCTCCTCGATGCACTCGAATGTCAATTCGAACTGAAACGGATTGAAGAAACTGCTCGGATTGTCCAGAACCACAACGTTGGTAATGTGCACCTTAGCCATTGCTGACCGTACTGTTCGCGCCGGGGCCAAAGACTTTTCGGGACAAAGATGACGCTAAGCGGCGTGCGATTTTTTTTTTCTCGTTTCCTGTGTGCGCTGTTGAAATTACACAAATACGAGCTAACGATAAGTATTTTTGTTGATTATCTGAGTAGGCACACGTTTTCTGAACAGTTAACTAGTTCTTTACAGTTTAGTATGTTTATATATAATTTATTTATTTTAGCGGTAAGGTGCACAACTGAAGTAAGAAAATGTAAATGGACAACGGATGACAGCAGCTGATAGACGGCTTTCCCGCCAATTCCAGCTGTCAGTACACGTTCAGACTGAACGATACGACTCTGCTAATGTCTGGCAACGCTAAAAATACTAACAGATTTTGTTTACTGAGCTGAACGAATATTAATCTAAATAAGAAATATATACATTTATGCAATTTTAGGTTAGTAATATATTTTTCCATAAATTTATAGTTCCCAGTTCAGTTTTATAAAATGCACATATACCAAATTTTAAAATCTGTTGATAATACGAGCAGATGTTATTTAATAAAATTTTGTCTGTAATCTTGCGACTTTATGTTAATAGTCTAGCAGGCAGTTTAGACCCCTCTATGCGATTCTCATGAATTCAAGTAATGCCTGCAGACTTTAGGTAGTTTTAGTAATGTGTGAGTGTTTCTCGTCCTTCTCTCTCACTATCTATCTCTTTCCTACTCTAGCTGATGACAGTACAACGGAACAATAAAGTGAAGGTTTACGGTCGATCATGAGCCGAATTACTTGAAGAACTGAATAAATGAGTAAAACAAATCGTTGTTCATCAACTGAATATTTGAAAAACTTATAAAGATTATACTAACGAGCATATTCAGCAATTTGAAACAGAATTTCCCACTCTAATTTCATATATATTATCAGTGTGACCAGCGTGCTCGTATTAAACCTAAATTCATATCTGTGTACTATCAGGTTTTTTCTAGTTAAACTAGCCTTGGTCACACCGCGAAAGACAGGCCAATTTGGGAGGTGTTTGTGTAAATATAAAATAAAAAATTTAAATATGATACATCTGACAGGCCAAAACTACAATGCGCGTGATATAATAAAGAATATATTTTCGCCACTAATTGGCGTACTGAGCAGCAACCTGGCCGATGAGATTTGCCATCGCAACAACTTGTCCTTCGTGGAGCTGCTGCAGCCCTTTGCCAAGGTGCCCAACGACGGTGAGTAAACAACATAACTTTAAGGGGGAAATGGAAGCAACTTTAATAAGCCCGGAATGTATTGAAGGTGTGGAACGCAAGGCAATGAATGTGTGGTGGGGCTATAAATACATGGTTTATTTATAATTAACTTTAAAAAAAAGTTAACTTAGTTTTGTTTGGCTTATAAAATGTAAGCTTCGAAGTTAATTGGCATTTATTTTCCCCACAGCACACTTTCGGGATGTGTCCGGCACCAGCGTCTCCGTGCGCGGTCTGCGTCTCAACTTTTGTGACGTAGACTGGCGCCCGCCGCAAACTGTGCTCGCCCGGAAAATGCTCAACGAGTCTGTGACGAATGCACATAATGAGAAAACAAAGGTGGCTACAATTGGTGAGCAAAACTCGATCTTCTGTTTTTTGCGACCACTATTTAGTCACGCTGAATACAACTTTTGCAGCTGGCATCGATCTGGAGGTACCCACATCGGAGCCTTGGTTTGAGCAATGGCGTGAAACCTTTCTGACTGTGCAGTTTCCAGCGGAGCATGAGTTTACACGCCATTTGTTGAGTTGCCTGCTGGTGTTGTCCAGTGCCGATACGCAGATCGTGGAAACGGCTCAGAAACTGACGCAGCGTGTGCAGCAAATGCAAAATATTACGCCACAAAAGCTGCCGAAATGGTTTCAGCCCACAGAGGTGCTCAACAGCTATGTGGTGCTGCACGAGGCCAGCCAGGGTGATCTGTCCAAGGCGCAACAGGGCTTCGAGCTGCTCAAGTCCACATTTGGTGATAACAAGTGCTTTCTGGTTTCAATTAACTCAATGGACGCGAACAGCAACAGCGACATACAGGATCACTGGAAGACGTACATTAAACGACAACCGAAGGCGGATGCCACGATGACATCCAGTGAGCTCAGTGCACCGAAATCACCACAAGAAGCCGTTTCAGTGATTAGCATGCCAGCCATGCAAATGTCCCAGCTAATTGATAATCAGGCTGCCCAGGAGAGCGATCTAACCATGCTGCATCCGCTAAGTCCCATGCAGGAGAGCGCCACAGAGGCCATCAACTCCAAGTTCAGCATCAGCAGCGAAAGTATCGCCTCGCAGACAATCAATCCGAATGTGTGGGCCAGCGAACTAGATGCGGATGCACCGCATGGCGGCTGTCTGACTGCACGTGATGTCGAGAATTTGCGTCATTTTGTGCAGGATTATGCGGTACGCGCTCTGATACCCTATATTGAGCATTTGGTTGTCGCACTCAGCGAAGGCGTTACCAATAAGAAGGGTGTCAGCAAATCGCTGTTGAGTGCCACAAAACGTTGGTTCGTCACCAGCAAACCCGGGGCTGGAGCCAACAATCAGAATGCCGTCATGTAAGTTAGCCTAGTAAAGGCTATCGCCAAGTAAATATGTATATATAAATATACCTTCATACTTTTCACAGTTATACGAACGAATCGGCAGAGCTGCAAACCCGCAAACTGGGCGATCTGTACTTTATGTTTGGCCACTATAACTTGGCGTTTCAGTCGTATCACCAGGCCAAGCGGGACTTTAATGCAGACTCCGCCTGGCAGTATTATGCGGGCGCTTTGGAAATGGCTGCGCTGTCGGCCTTTATGCTGGGCACGTCGCATCGCAAAACCTACGACTATATGGAGGATGCCATCGTCTGTTATTTGACCGTGTGCAAGTGCGTAGTCCAGTTCAACTTTTAATTAACTTATCAATATCTAACTTGCCTTTTCATTTTTCCGATAGACTTCAGCAGTTTGCCACACGTGCCACGCTGTTGAGCATGGAGTGCCTGAAGACGGCGCGGCAGTACGGCGAGGTGGCCAAGCAGCTGATACGCATGACCAGCGAGGAGTCGGATCTGCGTTCCGCACTGTTGCTGGAGCAGGCGGCATATTGTTTCCTGGTCACACAGCCGCCCATGCATCGCAAGTATGCGTTTCACATTGTGCTCGCCGGGAATCGGTATTCGCGTGCGGGACAACGCAAGCACGCCTATCGCTGCTACCGTCAGGCCTACCAGGTGTTCCAACAGCGTCAGTGGAGCCTCGCCGAGGATCACATACAGTACACAGTGGCCAAGCAGGCGTATATGCTTAAACAGTTGGAGGAGGCGAGTCGCTCATTTGCCCATTTGCTGCGTCCAGGCAGCTTGCAGAGTGCCCAGCAGCAGAGTAGCTTCCTAAAAGAGTACATTCAGACGCAGAATGTGAGTCGCTTGTTCTTCTCCGTTATTTACACACTTTAATATATGAATTTCCAGGAGTTACTCAAACGTAGTCCAGAGTTGGGCCTTTTGCCGCACGCTTTGCCACAAGTTGTGCAGTCCTCGGTGCGTGTTCTGACGCTTGTGCAGCCGCCCAGCGTTCAGCCACCACTTGTGCCGGCCAGCAACATAGACATTAACTCGCACTTGACCGCAGATGAATCCATTTGGCACAAGATGGAGGAAATGCTTGTTATCACGGCCGCGTCCAATAAACCATTTGTGTTTAAGCCGTCGCGTTATTTGTACACCAAACAGTCGCCGGCCACAGAGTGTCCGCTGGCCGTGCAGGGCGAGCCCATTGAGCTGGCCGTGACGTTGTCCAACAGCGTTCGCTGTGCCATCACATTGTCGGACATTGATCTGCTTTGGCGACTAACGCTGGATAATGAGGAGGTGCTCTCCAATCTCTGCGTATACGAACAGTCGTCAGACAGCGCCAGCAAAGCGGCTGTTAGTGCGGCCATTAAGACCAGCTGTCTGTCAACCTTGGAGCTGGCGGAACAGGCTGAGCAGATGCTGCACTTCAAGCTGACACCCAAGCTAACCGGACGTTTATCGATAGTGGGCGTGGTCTGTCGCGTGGCTGCCAAGGCGGAGCCAGCAGCCAGTTTATTGGGCCTCTTGCAGTTTGAAACACAACGCATTAAGCCGGCCATGGCTAAGCAATCTACCCAGACGCTGCTCGACAACAGACTGAGCATCAAGCTGGTGCCGCAGGTGCCTGCCCTAAGTGTCAGCTTCAGTCCGGTCCCGAGTGAGCTGCTAGCTGGTGAAATTGTGCTCGTTTCCGTAACGCTGCGTAATTTGGGCATATCACCAATCGAGGAGATCTATTTGGGTTGCGATAATCCTCGTTACCTGACACTTCTCGATCACCAGAGCAACGAAATGCCATTAACTATACTCAGCTGTAAGTGAATCAAATGTTGAACGGATATAACAGCGCTGGGATTATATATATTTACTTGTTTTCATTGTGTTCTTGCAGCACTACGCAACCTCTCGAATGACAAGCTGGTCAAGGATAAAGAAATACGACGTCAACGCGTTTTTCGCTTGTTACACCGACCTGGACATGCTGCACTGGATGCGCAGCAGGGACACTCAATATCCATGTGGCTGCAGGCACCGCACACCGCTGGCACCTTTACGCTACGTCTACTCTTTTACTATGCTCTGCCGGCTGCTGTTAATGCGAACATCAAATATCGTCTTGTGCGTCACATTTGGCAAGTTCAGGTGCAGAGTTGCCTTCAGGCCGACGCCACCTGTGTGGTCAGCAATGCGGTTAGCCGCGAACTGGGTCTAGATGTTAGCCTGCGAAATGTGCATGCGGCACAGTCAACGGAGGTGTACATTAATTCCTTGGCCTTGTACTCCAAGGAGTATTCGTTGAAGCCCCGCAATTTGTATAGTAAGTAAACTTAGGACGTAGAAATTGAAAATTTTTGATTTAATTTGTTTTACTATTTTGTAGTCATGAACAACATGGAAGTGTGTGCCGGCCAAGCAGGCGCCCATTGCCTTAAATCTGCCAAATGCTGCAGCTTTCAGTGTCGCCTGCAGGAAAAAGATCAAGTTGATCAACCTGAAGATCTGCCCACACTCAAAACCGTATTACAAACACGTTTATCACGCTTAGATATTATGCCGGCAAAGCATGCACAGCAAGTTGAGCAGAATTTGCCCCAGCTGCAGGAACCGCACAGTTTTCTGAGCAACGAGGAAACCGTTTACTTTAATACCAACATAGGCACGGAGGAGTTTAATGCCAGCATTGCCAGCTATGAAGCACATGCCACCGTTGCACTCAACTGGAGTGCTCTGGTTCAAAAAGATAATGTGCAACGTGCCGCATGCGGCTTGCACTTTATAAAACTGTATAATCTCTATGAGAGCGGTAGCTGCCCACCCGTTAGCGACACTTTGCTCAGGCGCCGACCGTCTACGGGCGAGACACATAACAAACGCGAATTCCAACTGCCCGAAGACGGACGCAACGAAGATGCCAGCGAGCCATTAGCCGACGATGACATGGCCGACTTTTGGGAGCCAAATGAACACTATGTCGGTCAGCGCTGCCTGCTAGAAGATGAGACTTTTGTGCTAACAGCCAGAGCCTAGGTTAAACTTATAAACGTTCCATATTCTATGTTCTTTGCATGTGATTATACAGATCTATATAGCTAATAAACTGATTGTTAAACCACTTGTGTATTCTAAGAAAATATCGTACTTTAGTCAAGGGGATAAAATAGTACAATACACTGTATATACTAGAGGAACAAAGTTCAATTTTATTTTTGATGTATTAGTACTTGATGTGCATGATAGATTTTAGTCTCGGAGATCAAACCTAATGTCTTTTATACCTTTTCAACGTTTTGTATACCCTTTCAATGGGTACACTATATTTTAAAATAGGGGTGTATGCTAAATGTTATAAATAGACCTATCAGAAAATATCTGCGGCCGTTGTTGTGTTAATTGTTAGTTTATTAGTTGATTGATTTAAAAATGAATTAGTTTTACATGCTAATAAATTGCTTAAACTTGTAACATTAAAGTATTGTTAATTGCTTTTTGGTATGTATGTTAATATGTAAATCAAAAGCTGTGTTGACTAGACGACGATGCAGTTTGCTTCATTGGATGTGGATGTGATGGCAGCGCAACGTATATTTCTTGGTGGCAGGATATATTGATTTTGGATTATCGGTTTTAGGCCCGCTTCTTGCTCATATAGACACGTCCGCACGCATAGAGGACGTGTGTGCAGGCATAAATGTTGCCCATAGCGCTGCCCAACAGTGCACCAATCACATTTGGTATGGGATATGCCTGCCAATCGCGTCCCCAGTCCAGCGGGGCCACCACACTGCCAGCCCAAGCGCCCAGAATGCCGCCCAGCGCATTATACTTAAACAGATGAAGCGCGGTATCCTCGCATTTGGTTATAAAGTCCGGCTTCTCGCAGAAACACACTTGCAAAGCACCGCCGCCGCCAAGTAGGAAAACAGTTGGTGAAACTGTCAAAAGTGTCATCAGCAATGACAGCACGAACGTCTGCTCGTAGTTAGCCAACACTGGGGCGCCCAGAATGATGCAGATGAACGCGTAGAGAAGCGTGCACAGAAATTGCAACGTAAGTCCGCCGAGCAATTCACGTGGCGTAAAATATGAGGCCTTTTTCTGTCGCTGCTTGACCGTTAGCACACCATCCTCTATGCGGCCAAAGAAACGGGCCAGTATCACTTTGAGCAGTTCGCCAATGAACACAATTGGCACGATCAGTGAATCCCAGAAGCTGCCCAGATGCGCCCAGTTGCGACGGTACTGCATGTAGGTCATGCATATCAGAATGGTAGCCAGACTGAGCGACACGTGGAAGAGCTGATGTTTGGTTTTTTGCTGATCAAAACGCGATACCATGTTGGCAACGAAACACGGAAAAGTTCCAACTATTTTTCTATTTACTTTCGATTCAGTTATATATGTGTCGTTGCCGACAATTCGATTAGAAATAGTGATGGGTTAAATTATTAAAAAATATCGATGCTTAATAGAAGAGGAGCAAAAAAATTAATTTGTTAATAGAAACAAGGAACAATGCCATTTATCAATCATTTAGCCTGTATTACCCAAATATTGCGTCCGATTAATAGTCAGATTTCACTATGCCAAACCTATCATGTAAATTTTTACTTTGCGATTCCATTAACAAGTGTTCGCTGCCGGTAACACGTGAACCGAACTTACCATCTGTATTAAATAAATTACTGATCGGATTTGACTTATCTATAAAATTGTCCTTCCCTAAGTTGAATAATACGGAAGGTGATTTGTTATTTTTTTAAAATTTAAAAACTGTGAATTTCTCGGGGCAAAGTACAACATTTTTTACGAGCCACATACTATATAAAACTAATAGTACCGAAAACAAATTACATTACTAATATAAAATTCATATTTTTTTCAAAATGTTTGAATTGATAATTTTTGAGATATTGAAATCGATATATATATGTATGTAACATATCGATAGTTTTGCAACAATTTTGTCGCGCGGTGCTGACATTTCATCAGGCCATCACATAATCATTTTACACTTTAGTTCTTGACTGCTGCAGCACTTGTTTTTTGAATAAATTGGCATTCGTTTGTTAAGAAATTATTGCAAAAAATGTTTTCACGCGCCGTACGTGTTCGTTATATGCTTCGCAGCTTGTCAACAGCAGCTGCCTGCACACGCAATCGTTATACACAAAATTCTATGGTTGAATATTTCAACGAAGTTCGGCTTCTGCGGTACAAGGGAGCTGCCGCTATAATGCAGACACAGCGGTACTTCAGCCGCAAGCAGGGCGATAACGAAGATGACTCAATTGCCGATGCGGAGCCCGAACTTCTGAAAGATTACCGCGACATGCAACAATTGCCGGCGACCGTTGCCGTACCCGATGTTTGGCCCCACGTGCCAATGCTGGCGATGCGACGCAATCCCCTGTTCCCACGATTCATGAAGATTGTCGAGGTTGATTGTTGATTGAACCCATATTGTATCGTTCTTAATCGCATTTAATTTTCGTATAGGTCTCTAATCCCATCATAATGGATCTGTTGCGTCGCAAGGTGAAGCTGAATCAACCCTATGTGGGCGTGTTTCTCAAGAAATCCGATGGCGAAGATGAGCTCATACACAACCTGGACGATGTTTATTCGGTAGGCACCTTTGCCCAGATACAGGAACTGCAGGATTTGGGCGATAAGCTGCGCATGGTTGTTGTCGCCCATCGACGCATCAAAATAACCGGCCAAGTTGAGGATGTGCAGCCATCTCAAAAGCCAGGTAAATACCAGATATCAAAACTACCCAATTCTTGTGACAATTGCGTCGTCTCTTAACTCCCAGTGAAAATGACAACTTTGCATTATCCACTCTTTAATATAAAATTACGAATCCCAGCTGAAGATCAAACGGCGAGCACAGCTGATGCCGCACTAAAAGCGGCCAATCGAAGCGCACGGAAGTCCCGGGGACGCGCACCAAGGCGGCAAACGCAAAAACTGAACGAAGAGGCTAGTGCTCAAGAACTTGTGCAGAGCCAGACGCTGGAGGCGCCGTTGCCCAGCGGACGTGTCGAATCAAAGGTGCCACCCACGACGGCCCAAGAAACAGAAACTGAACCGAAAGCAAAACCTGCCGATGAAACTGACAATAAGAGCACTGATAAGTCGCAAGAAAAAACTGCGCCGCCCGTTCTGATTGTGGAGGTGGAAAATGTTAAACAGCCAGCATACAAACAAACAGAAGAGGTTAAAGCGCTAACGCAAGAGATTATTAAAACTTTGCGCGATATTATCACAATGAATCCTTTGTACAGGTAAGAATCAATAAAGTACTTTTAATAATTTAGCTATCTTATACATAGAATGCTAATTCTTTTATTTTCTGTAATTTTCATATATAATCTCTGTGCTAATTATCTTATGCTAGTTGAGTGAAACTAATTTAGAAGTTAATTAGCTTTTCAAGCATTTTGCATGATCAGCACCCTATTATATATTTATCTAATAGGAATGCCGACTTTTGTAATTATAGAGAAAGCTTGCAGCAAATGTTGCATCAAAATCAGCGAGTGGTTGATAATCCGATATATTTGTGTGATTTGGGTGCCTCGCTGTCCGCTGGCGAGCCAGTTGAACTACAAAAAATCCTCGAGGAAACAGATGTAAGCTGTGCATATTTTATATTTGTAATGGGAAATGTAACCAAATGATTCTCTTTAGATACCTCAACGACTGCTGCTTGCACTGGCGCTGCTCAAGAAGGAGTTGGAATTGTCGCGATTGCAGCAAAAGATTGGACGTGAAGTGGAAGAGAAGGTGAAGCAGCAGCATCGCAAATATATACTCCAGGAGCAGCTGAAGGTAATCAAAAAGGAGCTGGGTATTGAGAAGGATGACAAGGATGCGATTGGTGAAAAATATCGCGAGAAACTCAAGGGAAAAACTGTGCCGGAGAGTATAAAAACTGTCATCGACGAAGAGCTGAGCAAATTGAACTTCTTGGAAAGTCACAGCTCGGAATTTAAGTGAGTCGCTGCTCCTTATAAATGAATGCGTTCAGTGTAATAAATTGTGCTCCTTTTTAGCGTAACACGAAACTATTTAGACTGGCTGACCTCGTTACCTTGGGGCGTCATTAGTCCCGAGAATTTGTGCCTTGACAAAGCTACCGAAATTCTAAACAACGATCACTATGGCATGGAAGACATTAAGAAACGCATCTTGGAGTTTATTGCCGTTAGCTCGCTCAAGGGCACTACGCAAGGCAAGATATTGTGCTTCCATGGCCCGCCTGGCGTTGGCAAGACGAGCATAGCGAAGTCTATAGCACGTGCCTTAAATCGCGAGTACTTCCGCTTCAGTGTGGGCGGCATGACGGATGTAGCGGAGATTAAGGGTCATCGTCGCACCTATGTGGGTGCCATGCCTGGCAAACTGATACAATGCCTGAAGAAGACCAAAACGGAGAATCCGCTTGTTCTCATCGATGAAGTGGACAAGATTGGCAAGTGAGTAACGTAAGCATTGTCGATGGTTAATTCATACTAAACTTTTACACAATTCCAGAGGCTATCAGGGTGATCCCAGTTCCGCGCTGTTGGAGCTGCTGGATCCCGAGCAGAATTCAAATTTTCTTGACCATTATTTGGATGTGCCCGTTGATCTGTCGCGTGTCCTATTCATTTGCACAGCAAATGTTGTCGATACCATACCCGAACCGCTGCGCGATCGCATGGAACTTATCGAAATGTCCGGATATGTTGCTGAGGAGAAGGTGGCTATTGCGCGACAGTATCTGATACCGCAAGCCATGAATGACTGTGGCTTAACGGAAAAGCAAATCTCCATAACCGAGGATGCGCTGAACATGCTCATTCGCAGCTATTGCCGCGAGTCTGGCGTCCGTAATCTGCAGAAGCAAATCGAGAAGGTTATACGCAAGGTCGCGTTCCGCCTGGTCAAGAAGGAGGGCGAAGAGTTTCCGGTGAATGCCGACAATTTGACAACGTTCCTGGGTAAACAGGTCTTTAGTTCCGATCGCATGTACAGCACAACGCCAGCGGGCGTGGTCATGGGCTTGGCCTGGACGGCAATGGGTGGCTCCTCGTTGTACATTGAAACCTCTAAACGTCAAATACGCGCTGAGAAGCCCGAAACCAACGCGGGTACATTACATTTAACTGGTAATCTGGGCGATGTGATGAAGGAATCCGCACAAATTGCTTTGACCGTGGCGCGAAACTTTCTGTACACACATGATTCAAAGAACAAGTTCCTGGAGCAGGAGTAAGTGTGCTCTCAAGCATCGTTTGAGTAGGTTATATTAACTCATCCATTTGTATTGGCAGGCACATTCACCTGCATGTACCTGAAGGCTCCACACCCAAAGATGGACCCAGCGCTGGTGTTACCATAATCACGGCTTTGGTTTCGCTGGCCACAGGCAATGCAGTGCGTCCAGATGTTGCCATGACGGGTGAAGTTTCCCTAAAGGGCAAGGTTTTGACTGTGGGTGGCATTAAGGAGAAGACCATTGCGGTAAGTCGCTTAGAAACCAACTCGAATTTTAAGTCTCACCCAACATTTTGCTTCACAGGCTCGTCGCAGCGGTGTTAATATTCTGATCCTGCCTGCTGACAATAAAAAGGACTTTGAGGAACTGCCCACCTTCATTACCGACGGCCTGGAAGTACACTTTGCCGCCGACTATGACGATGTCTATAAAATTGCCTTTGCGGATGCGAAGCTAACGGCAACAACGAGCGAAAGTAAAATCACAACTGAGGCGCCGCGTGCTAAGATACCCAGCGTAGTAGCTGCTAGGAAAGACAGCTCGTAGTCGTAGCCACTAAGCTTAGGCTAAGCACTGGGTTGGGCCTCGGGGACACTAACAGAGTTCATATACACTACTTAGATATGGCTAATGTTAAAGAGTTTATTTGTATCTACATAGGTATACATATATGTATTTAGAGCAAAGCATTTGTTGCTAAGTAAATTGAATATGAATGTTTATTTTATATATCTGCATTGGCTATGACCCATTCCAGATAGCGATCCACTCGCGTATATATGCCCGGGCGTTTTGGTTCGCCGCATCGCAATCCCCAGGAGACAATGCCAATGGTGACCCAGCGCTGATTGGGCAACTGCACCACCAATGGACCACCGCTATCACCCTGGCAACTATCTTCGCCGCCCTCTGGCAAACCAGCGCAAATGGCCGTATCCGGTATATGTTCAGCAATGGCAGATTGACAATCCGATTGCTTCCACACCGGCAAATTTGCCTGGAAAAATGGGACAGAAGTTTTGTTTTGTTTTTTTATATAAAATGGCAAACGCTGGCGGTGAACAGCCTTACCTCCATAAGGATCTTGGAGTGTGGACCGTTAAAATTAAGTGTGCCCCAGCCCATGACCACACCCATGCGTCCCGTCCAGTCTTCATTCAGCGGCGGCATGCAGACCGGCCATATGTATGTGTTAAATAGCGTCGGCCGCTCGATGCGTATGATTGCAATGTCGTTTTCATATGTTGTCGGGTTGTAATCCACATGGATCACCATGTTGCCAATGCGAAAGTCGCGTGCGCGTGTCTCATTCACTTGCTGTTTGGATTAGTTGCGCTTTGCACTTTTGTAAATCGGAATAAATTCACAGATATATTTACATGCGTATTGTATTCGCCCAGTCGCACAGTTATCTCCTCCTTGGGGCACTTGTACAGGCAGTGGGCCGCCGTAAGCACGTGACGATCCGTGATGAGGACAGCGCCGCACCAGACATAGGGGTGGTCCTTGCGTATTAATGCCGCCATCCAGGGCCACTCATCGGACTCTGCCGGACGTCCGCCACTTATCTTTGGGAATTGACGTGTCGTAATGCCGCAACCCCGTTGCTCCGGCCTATTGATAATGCGCGGTGCTTCCTCTTCGCCGCCGCTCACAATCTGGGGGCTAGAGCGTGCAGAAGTCGACTGACCCGTGCAGCAAATGCCAATGGTACTGTGAACACGAATTGGGTCGTGATTGGGGCTAAGCCAAGATGTTTATTTGACGTCACCTTTTCTCAATGATGCATAACTGGGAGACCAAGCGCCAGACGTCGTTCTTCAGCTCCGGCATGCGGCAGTAGATGATATGACGACAGCGTCCCGTATCACCAAGGGACGTGCGGCAAGCACCATAGTCCTTGTTTTCCTTCGATAGAAAATGCAAAATAAATAAAAAACCAAAATAAGTTTTAAAATAAAACTTTAGCTTAAAAAAAATTTCGATAATTTGTAATGCTACTTGAAAAATAATACTTATTTTGAATATATTCTACAGTTTTTAAATTTATAAATAACATTTAAATTGTGCTGTTAAACTAAAATTTAAAATTTTTTGTCAAAAATCATTCCAAAATTGACAAAAATTTTGACAAGTAAACATCTCGGATCCATAGCTCCCATACTTCAAACTTCCATAACTTTGTCAAAACTGAACCGATTTTCATGTTTGATGGCATTTTGGTCATGTTTTGGCATCTAGATTAGTTCTGCATTTAAAATATAT
>SCDS01000422.1:0-109580 GCA_004149465.1 Drosophila nigromelanica
GGTTCAGTTTTGACCAAGTTATGGTAGTTTGAAAATTGGACCCATGCCCAGATGGGAAATATTGGACACAATTTTTACATGAACATCGACCAAAAATTGTGATCCGAGATTTAAATGCAGAATTAATTATGAGGCCAAATCATGGATAAAAAGCCATTCCCCATCAAAATCGGTTCAGCTTTGGTCAAGTTATGGTAGTTTGAAAATTGGACCCATACCCAGGCATTATATAGTAAATGTATAGAAATTCATTTGAGGACGACAATCTTAATATGTTTATCAAGGAATAATTTTGTTAATATGTAAACCATATTTTATTTTCATTTTATTTTATTAATGAAAAACTTTTTTTAAATGACCTGAAAATATTATAAAAATTTGTTAAGGGAAATTATTTAAAAGGATTTTTTCAGAGTCAGGGGCAATAGAAGAACAAGCAGAAGTGTCGTGAGTTTTGGTGCGAATTTGGTACAGGGTATCTTTATGTCGACTAGAGCAGTAGTTCGAATACATATACATATATTTAAATTAATTATTAACGGACATAATACATAATTAATTTATTGTCGCATAGTTCGAGAGCGAAAATACGTCGCATCTAACGCGAATAACTTCCGGAAATTCATCACTCATCGCATTTCATCGCGCAGACGCACACACACACACACACACACACACACACTAAACAAAAGACTTAGGCAACGAACTTGCCGCTGTATGCTGACCTCTGAGCCCAGCTCGCAACGCATACAAACCGTTGCTTAGAGCTTCAAGTGTACTTTGGTAGCTTTGGCACGTACTCCCAAATCGAAGCAAATGAAATGGACTGAGAATTTGAACGGTACGTGACACAGCATACCCTACGGAGCCACGTCACCGGGGTGCACGTCATCGCCAGCGGAATGCAAGGCGAGAAGAATTCGTCGCGCTCGGTGGCTGTCCCCCGTCTAGACGGCGGAGCCTCTCGATCGATTCAATAAACAGCAGCTCGCGGCACGTACCTAGCTAAATTTAAATTAAATGAAAAATTGATGAGCTGCCGCAGGGCGTGCACCTGCAGGCGGGAGGCGTTGGAGGGAGGGCGGGGCAAAAGCAGCGCTGCTCATTGCCGACGAAAATTTCGAAGCTTGTCGCGTTTATTTGGCCATTAAACGCGTCGAGTGTCGTCCCATTGAATGACAGTTGTCGATTGTCGTTGCCCGGCTGCGGCGGCTCATCAGTTTTCGCGCAATGTTGTAAACCGTATAACGAAATCCCGAGCATTAAAACCAATAACGAAACACCAAAAACCCTTTTTTGACAAGTGCATGAAGCAATCTTGCAAAAATTGTTGCTAAATTCAACACAACAACTAAAAAAAAATATTAACTCGAGTGTACTTTTAATTCAACAACAACAGCAAGAGCTAACAAGGCAAGTAGAAAATCTGAAACAAAAAAACTATCCACAAGAACACAATAATAATTTAGCAATAAAACAGTCAAAATTTGAAGTTTGAGACTTGAACTTAACGTTTATTAGTAGCAATTTATGCGTATTTATAAATAATAAACAAAAAAAACTATTCATAATTTAATTATATGCTTTGATGGACTGTTAAACAAGCAACTTCAGGCAAAACTATTATTAAGCATACGCAGCGTTGTGCAAATTCCAAATAGAAAAACTGGAAATTAAATGATAAACAAACGCGTTCATTGACCAACAATAACAACAACAACTACGTCACGCTCGACTCTAACAAGAAACGCACAATCAAAAAAAAAAAAAAAAACAAAAAAAATATTAAATACAATTTTATTAAAAAACAAAAGTTTTCTTTGAATCAACCGAAGTTTATATACACTTAAATCAAAAAAGTTTATTTATTGGCGCAGAGCTCGCGTGATTTTTTTACGACATATAAAAATTTTATTACCAATAGAAAATTATTATTTATTTCTAGTTTTCTTGGAAAAAAAATTGTCTTCTAGTTTATTATTTAAGCGCATAACAAAGTTGAGTGACTTTTAGTTAACCGCATTTATAAATAAACTTTGATTCATTTTAAGTTGTATTTTGTTTTTTTGCTAATTCGTTGGCGCCAGCTGCGTTTTTATATTCGAGATTTCCTAAGAATGCGCACAAGAATTCCACAGAAAACACACAAAAACACACAGAACAAAACAAAAAACAACTCTAGCAAAAAACCTCAAAATATTTGTGTAAATTTGCATTTTACTGAATCATCGTAATCAATACGAAATGTCAACTAAATGTGTGGATTAGTTAGGAAGGGGGAGGGGGGAGGGGGGGGGGGGTTGTCGCTGTCCAGTTGCTGTCTGCACTTGCAGTTGAAATTTCATTACACAACTCGACAGGGAGCTCAAGGCCGAGCCGAGGAAAAGCGAGCTGCGTGCTGAATTCTTGACTCTTTTTTTTTGTTTGGTTTTTTAGCCATGATTGATATGTAATTTGTGTGTGTTGGACTAGTGGACTGTTGAGGGGGCGTGTGTGTGTGTGTGTGTGTGTGATAAACGCTGCCAGCTGTTGCGCTCACATTTGCACAGCTCAATAAATATAAATCTTTTTCGAAATGTGCACAGCTGTGCCCTAGACAATCAAAGCCCCCCCCCTTCCCCTTCCCCCTCCCCTGCTCTTAACTAACTGCAATTTAAGACCAATTAGCACAAAAAGGGTAACTGATGAATATCATTCAAATGGCAGCCGCCTGCACTTCGCCCCCGTCGCTTAATGAATACAAACTGTGCGCCGTCATCTTGAGCGTTCATATAAGATAATATATATATATATATATATGTATACATATATATTCTTACCATATTCTCGTAATACTCGGCTTAGATCTGTGCTCAGTTTTCTGCCTCGAATCGTGTTTGGCTACAATCGTGTCTAATTTGTTGTTGTTGTTGTTGCTGTTGTTGTTGCTGCTGCTGCTGTCGGGGGCACATCTGTTGCTGATGCACTACATCGATAGATACTGCCAACTGTCAGCTATAGTTGCATTGCGCATTTGCATTCATAACTCAACAGATGCAATAACAACAACAACAACAACAAAAAAACATTAAAAAACCAACAAACAAACAAAATTACAACAAAATTGTTGCGTTGGCCAAATGGCACATATTTGAATTTCGTATTAGTTACAAATTACACAGCAAATACACTAAGCAACAAAATTTTTTGTTTTTATAAACAAACATTTTTTTAGCCGGAGTTTGGGCTTCAAAACTGCAAAACAATTTTTTCTTCCAGTTGCACAAAAAGTTAGCCGAAACTAAGCCCAAATTCAACCAATTTTAAAAAACAATTGCTGCTTAATTTAAAATTAGATTTTAAATAAGAGGATTATAATAATAGATGTTTTACCTCTAAATATTCAATTCAATTTAATTCTCTTATCAATATATTGAACTTACTTTTGATCTTTTAAAAAGTTTAAAATATTAACTTCATAGCAACTTTCACTCATCAACAAGAATATACCATGCAGCACAGTGTAAATGAGCTCAGCTAGCAACAGTTGCAGCAGCAGCAGCAGCATTAATTGCAGCAGCTGCGGTCCTAGTCCACACCTGTTTAATATAAGCAACAGTCTCCCTAGGCGAGTTCACAGCTCTCTTTCTCGGATTGAATAATTAATGGACGTAGCCAACTAATTTTGCAGCATTTTCGATTAGGTGACGAGCGGTTCGAGTGGCCGTGGCCCGCACGTAATTGCCATGATTTGCAGTATTTGCATTGCAATCCCCGCGCACACAGATCACATTATCCAGTGGCCCTTTTCCTTGACGCTGCATGAGATTGGCAATCTGTGTCTAATTGCAGCGCTCGCGGGGATCGGAATTGGAATTGGAATGGGGATTGCGATTTGCAACAGATGTGGAATCCGGCTGATTGACTGGCCGGCTGATTGCCTGCCAGATGTTCCATAAATGGAAATGATGTAGAACTGTGGAACTGTTGATTTGTTGGAATTGTCGGTATTATAGAACCCGGCTTAGCAATTACAAACTTGAACTTGCTTGCTGATGTTTATTTATAAAGCATGCGAAATCCGATTCGGATTTGGATAAGCAAAAGCCCTCAGCAGTAATTAAAAGCAAAAACTCGTGTGAATCCAATTGAAAATCGTATTAAAAATAAAAATAAAAAAATTGATTATGGAATCGAAATTGGAATACTTGATGCAGATGTTAATGTTAATGTGTTTAGTGTTGGTGTTAATGATGACAGCTCGAACGCTTCGTTGCACAATTGAAGTCTAATTGAAACTAGGAAGCGGAATTGCCTAGAAGTGGAAGTGGATTACATTAGGCGCCATTACCTAACTCAATTTGTAATTAATCAAATGGCCGGGCCCAAAGACAAAGCCAAATACGAGTGTACATCGAGGACAGGCCGGCTCTTCCAGTTCCGCATTAAGTGCGTGTCCAGCCGAGTGAAACTTGCACTCATCTAAAGCCCCCTTTCCTCCCCCTCCCTCCCCCTCCGCCACTTGCGAAGGTCGCCAAGCGCAAAATATTAACTATACGTATATGAAGAACGCCATTGAGCGGGCACTGAAGCTCTTGTTGGTTGCTTGTTTTTGTTAACGCTTAATAAAATTTGAGCATTAGCTCAGAGCTGCAAAAGTGGCTCTCCAACAAAGAGCAGGAACAACAAATTGAAAATTAATAACAAATGCTTAAAGTGTGAAAACATCAAAACAAAACATTTTTAATTCAAATGCCAGCTAAATGTAACATGGCCAAAAAAAAGATCGCTTGTAGCATTAATCAAGCAACGTGAAATTAGCTAAGATTTAGCATGACCATGGCCTGTGAATGGAGGCGGAGGGGAAGGGGGAGGGGGAGGTTGGCATCTATCAATATCAATGTCGCATCGCTTATCGGTTATTGAACGCGCAAATTTGCAAATCGATTTGCGACGCACAGCAATAAAATAGCACAATAAATAATAAATTAATAACAAAACATTTTTTGATCGCTGGCATGCATGAAAATGAACAACATGACATGCAGCTGCCTAGAAGAAGCAGAAGAAGGAAGAGGCAATTCAGACAGTTCGGTAGCTGAAACTGAATTATGTGCAAAACTCAAGCTGGCCATAACAATTAAGTTTTGTATAACAAGCATGCAAATCATTTACATTGATATGCATAAAATTGCCTTCAACTGTGGTTAGCATTTACGTTAAATTCGCTTCTTCTTGTTTTTTTGCTGTCTATGTTTATGTTTTTTTAATTAACTGTCCTTCAAAAGTGGCCAGCAAACGCTTTTGGGCGAGGGAAAGCCAAACTATTTGACGGTAGCGACAACGAACTGATTGAAGGATAAACTGATCAGAGTTTATAAAATGTTTACAATTTGAGAAATATAAGTAGAACAGTTAGAACAGTTTCATTGCTTACATTTATTATTGTATGTATGTATTATATAACAGTTTAAGCTTGCAGTATAACACTTTTGTGTATAACAGTTGTTAAGCTTGCCGTGCTCATTAGTCAATCAAATGACTTAAGCAACGAACTTGTACTTGTAATATAACAGTTTACGCTTGCCTGGTTCAAAAGGGTTTTCAATTTTAATTTATTCACATATATATATATGATAATATGTTGCAGTATAACAGTTTTGTGTATAACAGTTGTTAAGCTTGCCGTGCTCATTAGTCAATCAAATGACTTAGGCAACGAACTCGTACTTGTAATATAATATAACAGTTTAAGTTTGCCGGGCTCAAAAGGGTTTCCAATTTTAATTTGTACACATATCTATTTGATAGTATGTTGCAGTATAACAGTTTTGTGTATAAAAGTTGTTAAGCTTGCCGTGCTCATTAGTCAATCAAATGACTTAGGCAACGAACTTGTGCGCTTTTGTTGATTTATGCAAATGTCAGTCACAGGCGCGACACCGTTAACCAGAATAACTGTAATTAAAGCCCACCACTCGGTAAGCCGCCAACAAGGCCGCTGGCATTTTATGAAAAGCGAAAATCGCCTCACAAGAGCACGACGTGGGCACCAGGGTATGGTAATCTTGTCCAGCTGTAACCCAAGCTGAGTGACATTAATGCCCCGTCCAAAGGAAAATATTATTTGTAATTGCATTTGCATTGCAGTTGGGCTCAAGGTTCTCTCTCGCCTCAAAGGGGGTCTGGGTCTGGGCAGCTCGTGCCGTTGGCTTTACGATTGTGCCTGGCATTGGCCATTTGGCAAATTTGATGGTCGTCAGCGTGATTGTTGCTGCTGCTGCTGCTCCACTTAGTGGCGCAAATATTTAAGTAAGCAATTTCGAGTCGCGTGCAAAAATTAGCAGCAATTCACAGACGAGCGTTAACCGAGCAGTTAAAGATGCGGCCGTAAACAAGCTGGTGAAAATTAAACTCGAACTGAGCTTTTTGTGGAGTCGAGTAGCTCAAATTAAATATTTAATAAAGCTGAACGCAAAGTGGGCAGTGACAGGTTCGCCCTGGAAAATGCGCTGTATCATCAGCCAACAAAACAAAACAAAACTGACCATCAACAATAACAACAACAACAACAACAGCGAGCAGTCGCGATGATAAATAACATTTTGGTTGTGTTGACAAAACGAATGCTGGGGCGCAGAGAACAGACGTTGTCGCTGGGATTTCCCATGCCGCATTATCCGATTGAAGCCACTCGGCCCATATTATGAAATTCGCACCATGCGATATTTATCTTGATCACCTGTGTTAAAGCATTGTTTGGATTTGGCAAATATGCGAAATAGCAAATTCATGGAATTGTATTAGCTGCGTGAGGGCATGTTCCATATTTATAAATTGTACTTCTATAATGGCTAAATTTATATAGTTTTATATCAGCTTATACCAGTTTGTATTCCTTGTTGCGATCGATCATTTTAGTCACTATATTTTTCGTTATTTTTTCGAACAGTAACTAACTTTGAAGATGCTAAACTATTTTAAAACAAATTTAGTTAAATGTAGTTTTAAAAAAAATTTCACTTAAAATTTAGGAATTGAAAAAGTCAACACTAAAAAGTAAAATTTTTAAAAATTACATAAATTAAAATTTAGAAAAATTGTAATTAACATATATTTCATATATTAACATATTTTTTTCATATTGCTTTATTATATTTTATAAATTCAAGAGCGCTTGCAGACTATTTTCGGCAATAACCACAAATATATTATGATATTTTTTTAGAATTTCATTGAATTGAATATAATTAGTAAAGATTGTATCTATTAATAGCAGATACTTTATAGCTTCTGAATTATATAGGTAATATGCCTATATATTACTCATTCATTCCTTCTTAATTCCTCATAAACACATTGCCAAATCTAAACATGTCTCTTAGCTTAACAAAAATGGTTCAAGTTCGTTGCCTGAGTCTTTTGTTTGTAATATATTTAACGCCTCTACAGCTGCTCGCTGCGCATGGCAACAACTTTCAGCAGGGTCGTTGACTTTACCTGGGAAATGTGTCAAGGTCGGATTTGCTTTTTACTCTGCTGTCGCAGTCGCAGTCGCAGTCGCATCTCTCCCGCTGCTGCGTACGTGCTCAACGACAGCTGACAATTTCACAATGTAAGGCAAAAAGCTACTCATCTCAGCTCTTCTACCCCAACGGGGTAGCGCCGACAATTAAAAATGCATTACGCAATTGCGGCGCATAAATCAAACAAAGCCGCAGACAACAAAACAACAAAAATGTGAAGACTGGAAAAAATAAAACCAAAAAACGGAAACCAACAAAGATGACCTTGCGAGCCGCTTTTGTTCTGCATGAAGACTGTGAAATCGGCTGCAGCTGCTGCTGCTGTTGCTGCTGGGCCAACACCACCCACCAGCAATGTGCCGGCTGCCACAGAATTAACCAACAACAACCCACCAACCGCCGTCACTTCCACTTCTCCACTTCAAGTGCAAACGGATAAAAAAACAAAACAAAAAAAAAACACAAAATTTGTATTGAAAATTTGCTACATTTGCTTTTTGGCATTAAAACACAAAGTTCAGATCTGAAGTTGACTGTGTGTGTGTGTGTGGGTCTGCCGCTGGTCTGGGTCTACGCTAGTGCCTGCACACACTAAAACAGCAACAGCAACAACAATAACAACAACAATGCACGGTAATGTTTAATGCTTTTTAATACTTGAGCCGTCGGGCGGCTGGCGTCTCAGTTAGTCTCAGCACAGCCGCAACGGAGTGTGCACGCGGAGCAGCAGCAGCAGCAACATTCAGTCAGTCAGTCAGTTGTAGTTATCAGCCGCAGACAGTTGGCCAGTCAGCAGTTAGCAGAGCAGCTGAGAAAACGCACACGAGCAATTTATTCGAGAAATCCCAACAAGTTTATTTATCCGGCTGGGAATGCGAAAAATTGTCCAAGTTGCTTGCGGCGGCTCAAAGTTGCCCAAAAGCTAAAGTGCATCAGCGTCAATTTATAACGGTAACAAGAACAAGTTGCAGCCAAGTCAAAGTTGTTTCTGCCCGCAAGTTTCGCAAAGAGCGCCAAAAAAAAACACATCAAAAACAATTTATTGCAAATTTCGAGCGAAAAAAACAAACACAAACAAAAAGTACGAAAATCAACGAAAAAAAAAATATACAAAAAACAAAAAAGAAGAAAAATAACGACAAGTGACACACATAAATGACGACAACAACAACAACAACAACAATAAGAAGACAAGTGGCCAATCGTGTTTGCCCTTCAAATCAAAATTACAACTAAATATTACAAACAGCAAAGCAAACCCCAAAAACAAAGTTGACAATAAAACCGAAAAAAAAAAGTAAATAAATAAAAAAAATAAAACATAAGCACACACCCACAAAATAGCACCAAAACGAAAAGTGTAAAGACAAAGTGTTCAATAAGTGACTTTAGCTATCTATCCACAAATATCTCCCCACATCTCCAAACACACAAATTTTCAACGATGGATGCGCCTGCAAAACAGGTAAAAACAAAAAACATAAAACCAACGAATATTCAAAAAACAAAATTTGGCAAAAAGTTGGTTTTTTTTTTAGTTTTGTTTGACAAGTTAACTAGGCTAAGTAACAACAGCAACAGCAACAACGACAACAGCAATAACCACAGCTGGCATTAAAAGTGCGTGACAAGTTGTTGGACATTAATTTGTGGCTGCTCCCTGCCACGCCCCGCGCCCCCTGTGGGCCGGCTCCATAAACTTGTTTACAATGTGTTTGTTTTGCTCAAGTCGCTGGTACTTAATGAACATCATCATTATCAAAATTATCATGTTGTTGTTGTTGTTGTTGCCTCCTCTTCACTTGCATTTTCAGCATGGGAGAGAGAAAAAAATAGTAGAGGGAGAAAAACGTAAGAAGGCTACGAATACAAGCATAACTCAAATTTGCTTTGTTTCCTTGAAATCGCCCTTCTATGCGATTCACATTAATTTAAGTAAGGCTAACAAAATATGGTGTTAATTTAGTGGTTAAGGAGAACAACATTAAGTCAGATAATAACAGAAGGAGAAAGAGAGCGATTAAGAGAACAGATGAGTGGCAAAACATGTTGGTGAGAAAAAAAGATGGAAAAAACACTAATCATGCGTGGAAAACAGATCAAGTAAAAGATATAAAAAAGGTAGAAAAGGAGAAACAGCGAAAGAAAAAAAAAGAAAGGGATAGACAGAGAAAGAAAATCAAAAGCTTGAGTTTTGATAATGACAGAGTTCTTTATATGTTACGAAAACTTATATCAATAGCCTTATGGACTACTAAAAATGAATACAAAATCGAGGTAGTAAATAACCCAATGAAAATCGCGTAGCTAAGTGTTAGACATTAAAATAAGAATAAATCAGTTATGCACATAAATTTTAATAGATACAACCTATAAAAAATTGAATAAACCACTTAAATTATCGTCAAGCGTGAACTTTTAAGATAATCCAATTATAAAACATTCAGAACAGGTGCATAGTTAATAAGAACTTGGCGGCTTTGGGCAACGATTCCATTAAAATTGAATCACACCCAAATGGGTTTTGGCCCAGAGTGCCAAATGAATTAAATGAAAATACACAAAATTGCATTCGATTATTAAAATCGTTGAATAAAAGGCCCCAAAAAGTGTTTAAGGCTTTGGCTTTCAATGCAAACTTTAATTGCATTCAATTTAATTCTGTTGTTCTTGTTGTTGTTGTTGTTGTTGCTGTTTGATAACCTTGTGCACAATTCACAAGCCCACAAATAAAAAAAAATAATAATAAACACAACAAAAAAATTATGCGGCCAAAGTAAATGTTAAATGTTGGGCAATTTTGGCTAAGCATTTTTCATATTGAATGCCCCACAATTGCTGCGGCTGGCGATTTGATTTTGTTGTTGTTGTTGTTGTTGTTGCCGTTTGGCATTTAATAACAGTTCAATTGGGAGTACATAATTATTAATTGTTCAGTTCCTCAATTTGCTTTGACATTTTTATCAATTCGCAAAGCCAAAAAAAAAAATGAAAAAAATCACACACAGAATTACACGTGTCTCCGAATTTGATCGCATTCCCAGACAGCTGGTTCTCCCTTCACTTTGCCAATCAAAAGCAGACGTTGTTGCCACTTAAAAATTGACAGACAGAACAACAACAGCAACAACAGCAACAACAACAACTTCACAAACACACACCGCCCACTGTTTCACACAGCTTTTTGGCCAGAGTGGAAATGAGGCACAACGAGTCAAAACGAGAATGGGGAAGCAACATTGACAAATGCGGGACTCAAGATCAGAATGCGGCAGCCAAACAGAATCCAATTTAAGATGTGAAAAAAAAAAACATTAAAAAAATAAAAAAAAATTATAATAAAATAAACTGTAAGAGATACACAAATAAACATTTTGAAGAGTCTGGCGGGCTCCTTTTTTGTGCAGCTGATGCTCAAATCTGAAATCGGAATCCGTATCTGTCGCTTTTCACTTTCGAAATCCAATTAAAAAATTTATTGTCGATTTTTTTATTTTTTGGCGAGACAAAAAGGCACAAGTTTGTGTCTTAAGTCTTTTGTTTGAATGGGAAGTTTTAATTATTTTATTGCATTGAGTGGCAAGAACAGAAAAGGAGAAGCTTTTAAGCAAATCTTTATATAGATTACCACAGATGTAAATTAATAAAGCTATAAGTTAAGATAACAATATTGATATTGATATGCATCAATTAAGGATACGTATAAATATGTTTTATTAAATTATATAATATTTATAAGATTGCTATTAATCTATATGCATTCTTTGTTATTATCCTCATTTTAATGTAACAAAATTTTGTTAAATATATTCCCCTCGGCGTGAGTCATAATAGTTTCGAATAGTTTAAAATCTACGTCTAGTCAGATTCAAAGATTCTGAAAAGTTTTAATTGGTCGTAAAGCAGCTTTATAATCCTGGCCATTTAATTAGATACCAAATATATGCAAATTAAAGATCGTTTCTGAAGTGTTTTCTCTGGCAATGAAATAAAGCGTGACATTCGCACTAGAAGCTGCTTCTTGAGTGCTAGACAGAGATAGCACTAGTCGACTGTAGTCTCCCATGCATATTTATGAAACACCGCCACGTGCCGTTCAGGTATTTTCATTAAATCCCGAAATGTGTTAACGAATTAATAATAGAAATTGAAATTGTCTAAAGACAAAACGAAATGGAAATTAATTAGGCTGGCATTGTGTGTGTGCCAAAGATCTGCCAGCCAGCTTGGCTCGGGTCCGATCCGATCTCACCCGGTCCGGCGGAGTCTGCAAATGAGTCAAATGAGTGTTCGGCGCATCAACTTTGATCATAATGCGAATTCCTTAAAGCTTCAATGTGTGCTTAGTGGAGTATGGTTAAATATTTGATTAATTCAATTCTGGCGAGTTTTATTAGCAATTTCGGTTTTATTATTTATTATTATTTACCTGGTTGTGCAATTTATGTATGCACATATTTGCTTGTAGACATAGCTAAAGTTCAGAGCGTGCGATTCTTGGATTCGTCGCTTGAATTGCTGCGCTGCTAGCGCCAGCGGCGCTGCTGACTGCGCAGTAGACAACGTTTTTTTTTTTATTTATTTTTTGTTTTTTGTTTTTTTGTTTGTATTTTTGTTTTTTAGTTGGCCCCGCACTTGAGTTGAATTATTACTCGAGTCTCTGTTGCGCGCTCTCTTCGCACTCAGTGTCTCTCTATCTATCTGTATTGTTGTCGTCGTCACACATGCGCACGCCCCCCTGATCCGCCCACCTCCCCCCCCCCTTCCTCTTTCCCATTGCTTGGCGTCGCCCCCGCCTCATTTGTTTGCTTCTCTGTTATGAAACGAAATTGTGTCAAGGTCAAATTTACATGAACACGCTAAGCGCCGGCGACGTTGTCGTCTATCAAAAAGGGCGGTGAGGGGGTGTGAGGGGGGGGACAGCCAATTGTCGCTGCCGTCGCTGCCGCTGCCCCTGGCGCTCTCAGCTGTTCTGTTCAGCGCTTTGCAAATAGTCGGACGCGCATTTTTCCACACTGTTTGCTATGCAAATGTCGAGACAGCGCAGCGAAGAGCATAAAACGGACGGACGGACGGACGGACAGTCAGCAAAGGTGTCAAAGCAAATAGAAAATTGTTGTTACAACGAATAGAAACTAGAGAAAAAACACATATTTATTAAACCAAAATTGTAAGCACACTTTTGTTACTTGTAACATAAATTTCCATTTATATTTCAATATTTGAAATAGTCATAAATTGGACTAAATTTAACCGATTTTGATGTGAATAATTTGACTTCTTAATCAATTCTGCATTTCAATCTGAAATAAAATTTTTTTATTAAAATGCATGTAAAAATGTTTTCACATAATTTTACAAATAGTCATAACTTGGTCAAAATTCAACTGATTTTTATGTGGATTGGCTTTTTATTCATATTTTCATTTCTTTATTGAAAGGGCATTCAAATCTGGAAACATAATTTTTTGTCAAAATTCATGTGAAAATTTTACTCAGCAATTTTCATTTTGACTTGGATTCATATTTTAAACTGTCATAAGTTGGTTAAAACTGAACCGATTTTGATGAGGCATGACTTTTTGTCAATGGTTTGACTGCTATTATAAATCTGCATTCAAATCTGAAAACAAAATTTTTCGTCGAAATTCAAGTAAAAATATTGCCCCAAAATTTCTATATAGACATGAGTCAAAGCTTTAAATTGTCATAACTTGGTCAAAACTACGCCGAATTTGACGCGGGATACATTTTTGTCTCTTTATTAATTCTGCATTTAAATCTAGAAACACTATTTTTTAAATATACATGTGTAAAAATATTACCTAGAAATTTTCACATAGGTTCACGAAAAACTTAGTCAATTCATCAGTCAGCTACTGGAATCAAAGTTTTACAATTCTATGTTAATTTGCCTCACAAGCTGCCTAACACAGTTAATGTGCCCGAACACCGTTTATCTATAAATGAATGTGATTATGCACGCTGGAACACCCACAGTGTTTACTCGCTAAGTTAGCACAGCCATTAGGCGACAGTTTGGACTCGGGTCTGCGTGTCGCAGCTCTTTGGGGGCACTTCCCAGATCAAGCTTATGAATTTCTCATAAACATGGGTCAACTATATATTTACCTGGATCAGACATACACATATATTACCATATTGGTTATGAAAGCACTCGAGTTAATTTCAGTTGTTGAATTCAACGAGCATCGAGCAAATGAACTGGGTGTGGAGGGGTCTGAAAGGCAATGTGTTAAGTAAGTTATTCCGAGTCTAATTGGGGGTATCGTTCGAACATTTTTCTGAACATCAATTAGTTAATGAATAAGCGAATGTAAACAAAATCGCTTAGGAATGTTAAATAATGGATAACATGAATTGTTGGGGCAGCTATTGCGATCATTAATTTACACCAGATTCATTTGATGCCAAGTTATGTTAGGTAAGTTACTAAAGTATTCAAATTGGCCAAAAATCCCCAGAGATAATGGCTATTTCATATATCAAATTTAGTTATAAATAGCTTTGAACAGAACAGAAATCACCTTCAAATATTCTAGAGATACAAATTTAAATTACAATTTAAAGAACTTCCCCTTTCAAATAACTCAGATCGTTTCAAGAGTTTAGTCAACTTTTCTTCCGCAAGTATTGCATAATTGTGATTATTTGCGGATTATTCACTTCATTAGTAATCGCCTCTTCATTAGCATTCATATTTAGATTCTCAATCGAATCCGATGCATCATCAACGGCTCGATTTTCCTGCCTTTCACAACATTCTCGACCGATTAACGCCAACATAAAAAAAAGAACAGCAAACACAGATTTGCAAATGATATTTGGTTGTTTTTTTTTTTGTTATGTTTTAATTTTTGCATTGTTATCTGGTTTAAGAATCGCCTTCTGCAAGCCAATTTTATTGCCACCCACGAGCTTTCTAAACGACCAGCATTTGTCTTCGCCCGACTTATCCGATATAATAGCCAATAACAATAAATAGTCGCCAGCACTCTAAATACCACGAGATTAGTCATAGTTCAGATAAACAAAACAAAAAAAAAAATAAAAAGCGGCCAGCAACAGCCACGCCAAAATTGGCCAATATCTAGATAAATCTCACAGTAGCGGGTCTCCAAGGCAGCTGGTTGACAGCGCTCAAAAAGGAGCTTAAGCCAGATTGCGGGCGGGAATGAGCAAACCACTTGATATATAACTGTTTATAGAACAGCTTTAGGTACTTGATATTTTTAAACTTAATATGGACTCGCTTGAATATGCAATAAATGTAGTTTTATTAATATATAACAGTTTAATATAGAAACTACCAATTTTTTGTGATTTAAGCTAAATATTCCGATGAGTTTTTATAACAGTTCAAATAATCAGAAGAGAAACTTTCGAATTTTGAATTTTTATGAGTTTTTTATTTTTGTGCATGGCTTGTTTTAATGTATACAAACTTATATAACAACTTGAAATAAATAACAAACAAAAAACAAATTGAAATAATTTAAAATTGTCTCAAATTGTATAAAAGTTTTAATCAGTTGCAAATGGATTCTAAAAGGGGAAATAATTTTAGTTTTTTTAGCATATTTCTGAGCTTAAGAGTTCTCATAATACTAGCTATGAATATTTTCTAACAGTTTAAATGTGTTAAATGTGGCTTGTAATAAATGTATAATTATATAAATTAATACAATATTTAAATTTTTATAAGAGTTTCTAACTAACATAAGCAATCCAACAACTGATATTCTGGTTGATTCTGGGCCTGTATGTTTGTATAACAGAGTTTGGGGCACATGATTAACTGTTATGCCCGGCATCCAGCCAGGTATTCGCCTTCACCTCAACACATTAGCATTGCAAATGCAGCAGGCGATAACCGAAACTAATTGCGAAATTCCTGCAGGCAGGCAGCTAAGCGAAGTGAATGCGATTTGCGGCAGTCGCAGCCGCAGCGACAAGCGACAAGCGAGTGTGGGCGGCTGTTCGTAAGAGGTCCGGGAGCACAGTCAGCAGTCGAAGGCGCAGTCACAGCCGGATGTGTATTGGCATGCAAATCAATGCGACCGATACCCGAGTAGAACATTTGGCTGATGAAATCGCCAACGTCGGCGGACATAAGCCAAAGACCTGCATTGGCATTAATCTTGGCGCATCTGCCACATGGCATTGGTGGTGGCAGCATTTGCATGCCAATCAGTGGCAGCAACGGTAGCAACAACCACCAACGACACTCGACAGTTCGTTGGCGCCGTGACAAGCCCACCAGCAGACTCGGCAACAGACAAAGCTCGAGCCTCCTCGAGCCAATGGCAACGGCAATTCAGCCTCAGTTTCGGCCTCAGTTTCAGCCTCGGCTGGCAACAGCTCTATTAGATTGGTGCAGACGGCCACACGCCCAGCTCGAAAGTGAATCAGACGTCAACGGCTTCAATTGCGGCCAACCTGGTTTCGGTTTTGGGCTTGTAAAATTGTAATTTAAGCTAATTGCATGGCTCGCTGGTCACTTGACTGAAGTAAGGGCGCTGGCGGGGATTGACCTTCAAAATGTTAGTTGGCGTTTCCGTTTTACGCGCACTGCAGACTTGAAAGAGACAAAAAGTAAAATCAGTTTTCTAACTAAAGTTCGTTGCCTAAGTCTTTTGTTTAATGCCATGACGCGGGCAAAAAAAAATAAAAATAAGCATCGATGTCGGTCGACTGATATAGTTAATGGGCCGCGCAATGGCTACGCGCGACGGCATTAACAAGATTTAATGCTAAAAATAACAAATGAGTAGCAATTATGAGACCCCATGCCCGACCCAGAGCCACAATCAGACCCAGACCCAGACGGAGACGACGTTCTGTGAAATAACCCACGCGACCAGCCAGATCGAGTACGCCCCATAGCTACATTTATCTGTTCATTTGATGATGTGGGAAACACTCGAAATAACCAAAAAAAAAAAAAAATATATATATATATAGTTATTAGCACAAATAACAAACAAGAACAAGCAAAAGGGGGACAGGGGAGGGCAAAAGTGCCACTCAACAGTCACAGGCACAGTCTCAGCCGGCACCCGGATTCGTTATTTATGGCGGGCATATATATATATATATATATATATATATATATATATATATATATTTTGTGCTTGTCTCTAATATGGAAATTTAAGGAGGCGTGTGATTTTTAGATCATCACGTGCGTCATTTTAACAGTTCATCACTCAATCGCTTTTCGCAGCTCGAGCGTTCTCAACGATTGATGCTCGATATATTTTGGGGCCTAATGAGCTGAAGGTCAACTAACGGTAAATTGTACTTGTGCATATGTTATTTTTATAAATCCATCAATTTTTATTCACTTTTTATTAGCTGTTGTGTTTACTTGGTTTCAATCAATTCTGATCTGATCTTGTACTACATACATTTGAATTATTTGCCATGTTAAACATGTTTTTCGCTTATTTAATAATATTTCAATGGGTTACTAACTCTGTCTCACTCACTCTATCTCTTTCTACCCCTATCAGTGGCATCAACCGGTTGCTCTGATGCCAAATTCCCCAACAACCCAAAAGCGGATTCTTAATATGAAAGCATCTTGTACTTTCGAAATTTCAAACAACAAACAAACAAATAAACTAAAAGCAATTTGTTTTAACCCAAACGAAAACAATGCGAACTCTAAATCAAATCCGGTTGAGCCTCCGATTCTCGACTTGGCATGTTTGGACCCAGAATCGCTCTTGGCTCAAATAATAATTTGTTACATTTGTTTTCGCTCTCTTTCTTTCTTTCTTTTTTTTGTGAGACGCCCGCTGTGCAAAATTTGTCAGAATTTAATTAATTATTTGAATTATTAATTTATTAATTAATGCAAGCGCTTCCACCACCCACAAAAAAATGCGCTTTATTTGTGTTCAAATCTTTTGTTTTGATTTGCTCCAATCCCGGCGCACAGGAATCCATTTATCAATTAGCGCGTTTTTTGCGGCTTGTTAAACACAGCTTTAAATAAATTTCTGTTAAATTAATGGGCTGTTAAACTACGAATTGTGCATGTAGAAAAAGACAATAGAAATAATACAACTGCTGGGCGTATCTATTTTTGGGGCTGGGATCTGGAGATGAACAGCGAAGCGGAACAGTAGGCAATCGGAAATAGTTGGCAAATAGTTAAATTAGCCTTGGCTACGCTCTAAAAGGCTAAATATTTGGTCAAACTCGCGTCTGCCACAATTAAGCACACATATCTTTTTGTTAGTGTACATATAATCATCAGATCTGAGACTTTTACTCGGCTAATCCAATGATGTGTTGATGTAATCAAAACTTTTCCACTCTGCAACATTTGCTCAACCCAATTTACTAAAAATAAAAAATACTGGCACATAAAAAAAAAAACGATTGCATCTTACTTGCGCGCTTTATTTTGCGGCATTTCACATAATTTTAATGCGCTTTTTTACTGAAGTTTTTTTTATTGTTTACTGAAATTAAAAAAAACATGAATAAGAAATGCCAGTGGATACGCTTTATTTGAAAACGGTATTTAAATGTCCACGTCATTGACTGACTTAGTTCGGTCATCGATTTGTTTAATCGATACACGAGTTCATGTCAGATGACAGTCGATAACAGTCGAAATATGGCGCGTGTCGGACTTAAGTAACGGCGACTAATGGCTCAAATCGCTTGATTTGTCGCTGATAGCGAAACAACAAATTAGGCGGTCAACAAAATTAAAAATTAAAATAAAATAAAAAGTAAAATTGCTTAGCACTTCAGAGCGATCAAAAAAAAAAACAAAGAACATAAGCCAGCTAGTGAATTTATAGCCCAGCGATGAAACGGGTTCAACGCGTATACAAATCGAGCCAATGACCCAGAGAACTACTGAATGCCGGCTAAATCAGCACCTAGAACTGAGGATTTGCCACAAAAGCGCCCTCTATCGATTTGATGTTATCTCTATCTTTTTCTAGCACATTCTAATCAATGCCTGAGAACTTTATTAGCCTCTGATCTGATTTGAAATTCCATTTCCATGGCCATATCGTTTACAGAGAGACAACAAACAAAACTGGCTGAGAATCGGCTGAGAGATAACAAATTAGCACGAAATTAATTGCATTTAAGCAGCAATAAAAATGAAAAATTACTTTTATCGCAGAGTTAAGATCGTGTCTTTGGGTCGCTCCCACCGAAACTTAACCGAGTTTTGTTAAGTTCTCTTTATTATCTGTTGCCTTTTTTTTTAATTTGGCGGCATTTGTTCGGCGACCTGTGATCTATCATAGAAACTTAATCGCTTTCACTAAAAACCCCAACGCGACCAATTACGATTAACATATGTAAAACGGAATCAATCTTTGTTCACATTTAATGTATTCTCTTTATTTGAATGTTGAACAAATTGTTGTTAATTTATTCGTAAGTGTAAGAAAAATGCAGAAACACACTTCGAATGTGTGTGTGTGTGTGTGTGTGTGTGCTTGTGTGTGTGTTTTATACTGAAATCGAGGAAATTGAAGGTATATAAGTGTCCTGTAATTGTACTTTAATTGAACTTGCACTTGGAGAAGTCCATTTCGGGATGCTGTTGCTTGAATCTGCACATTAAGAAAAGAATTTACAATGTATTCAACATTAGAGAAGAATTAATTTTCACGCACTTTTCGAGTATATCCTGTTTCTTGCGATCCTCGCTGGTGGGCAGACCCATCTCCTTCTGGCGCTGATCGTACATCATTTTCTCCACCATGCTGCGCGTTTCGCCATCCAGATCGGATAGCTTCGATGGCTCCGGATTGATTTTGCGCGTGGATATTTCCGGATCGGTGGTGACCAGGCGACTCCACCAGTTCATGCGATTGATCTTCTCGAGTGTGATGAGCACCGTTTTGCTGTCTTGGAGCACCCAAACCGATTCCTCCTGCTTGACCTCGGCGCAGAGCTCACCATCGATGATCGGCTCTTGACCTTTGAGGCCCACTTTCAATGTTTTCTTACCGATGCTGACCACAATGTCGCGAGCACGCAAAGCGAATGGCACGTTGAAGGGAATCTTTAGCTGCAATTAGAATGGAGAATATGAGTTAACCAGTTGTTGTTGTTGTTGTATGTTTGATGATCAAGATCGCGCAGCCGCAGAGCAATTTCAATTGCAAACAATTATGAGCACGTAACGGAGGCAAACGTCTCCGGTTCATGTAATTTGTGATTAATGATCTGGCCCCCCTTAGACATTCTAGTGGCCACGTAACAAAGTCAACAGAAATAACAATTACCGATGTGGATGATGATGCCCAGTGCTTTGGGGCAACCTTGTGCCAGCTAATAACAAAAAGCGACGATCTATAAATATACACAAAACACACAAGCAGACTCCGAATCCACAGTTGGCCAAGAGGCACGTCTTGTATCAGCAGCTGCAATCTGAAATACTGGAGCTGCAATGCTGCCCTTCACCAGCCTGGCTCAAGGACCAATGCAGCCGAGGTAGCTAGGTCTGCAATCAACGGGAATTTAGTTTAACTGCCTGCCCGACAGAGTTCAAGGACGTACAGCGGTTGTTTATGCATATCGAGCAGCAGATCCGGTTGCAACAACAGCAGCAACAGCAGCAGCAGCGAGAGGAATGCAGCTCAACAGGTTGGCAACGCCTGCGCCTGGACACCAACACTAGAATGCAGCGGGGAACGCGGGGTGACGCAGCAAATTGAATGATGCCTGTCCAAGTTCAAAGCAATTACAGTGGCGTCGATAATAGTGTGCCGGGCTGGCCATTAATTATGTGGCAGGCCACAAACATACATTAGCACCTTTTCTATTAACTTAAATAAAAATTAATAATGCGATTTGTGTGAGAAGTAAAAAATTAGCAACAGCAGCAGTGGCAGCGGCAGCGGCAGCATAATTAAAGCCTAAGTTATTAGACACTCAGCCAGCTGAGAACATTGCAATCAATTAGCAGCGACAACAACGCGACCCACTTGCCACAGTCGCATGTGGAGTCGCAGCCAGTCAGTTAGTCAGGCAACTGGCAAACAATGTGTTAGCGGCTCTCGCTGGCTCTTTAATTAAAAATCAGACAAAGCAACCGCTGCGCGCCAAGGACGCTTTCGTTCGTTCAAGAAACCACAAGCGGAGTCGCAGCACGACAAGATTCGTGCGTGCGCATCTTTGCTTCAAGATCTGCGTGCAAGTGTGTGTTTGTGTGTGTGTGAATGTGTTTGTATGTGTGTGGGTAGCCAAGGTGCCCCCAACAACAAGCAGAAGCAAAGCAACAGTAGCAATCACACCAGGCGGTCATGTCAACAGCAACAACAACAACACTGCTAGAGATGAGCGTGAGTCTTACTGAGGGGCATTCCAGCCATAACTAAAACATTCCAAACACATTCCAGTTAATGTTAAGCAATTTGTTTGGACACGCCGTAGTTTGCATTTGTTTAACATTTTATGGTTATTCCAATGGATGTGTCATTCAAGCAATTCGTTTTTTTTATCGCTTTTAGATATATAAATAACGTTTGAATCGTGCACAAATTCTAAACGATATTTTGTCAACCCCACACAAAAGCTCATCTCTAAGAGTGCTGCTGTGCAACAAAAAAAAACATAATGACAACAATAATGTGGTTGTCGCTTCAACAGCAACTTGTCGCCGACGCGTCGCTCACATTTTCTGACATATTGGTTTTAGAAATGTGTCAAAACTGAAACTGAAGCGGATGTCAATTGGGACTTTTGAAGCATTGCGACGCGGATGTAAACGAGGCGACAAAAAACGCGTGGGCGGCAATGGGAATTAGCAAGAACAAAGGCACTCAAAATGGCTGCTATTAACGTGTGACCGCTGTAAGCAGAGCAGCTGCTGCATTATGCAACACTTGCAATTGATTATCGAAATGTGTGGGTGTGTGTAATTGCCAACCGATATCGGTTATTGGCCTTCTGGCGTGTGTTCGGAATTTGAAAGGGAATTTTCGAACACCAAAAGCTTTCACAGTGTTGCGAAGGTTATGCAAACAACAGTTCTAATTCTTAATGCCGGCTGCTAGCTTTTTACAAGCAGGAAATTTACACAAATCACAGCGACACCTGGCGCACAAAGGGGCACATTAAATCACGGCATCAAAATTAAAGGCAAACAATGCTTCATGCAAATGGGCGTGCTGAAAGCTATGAAAACCAACAATAAAGCGCAAACATGATGCGACTGAAAAAAGATAAACAACAACAAAACCATAGGCAACAATTTAGTCGTCTGTCAAAGTTCAAAGCATACGGAAAAGGTGTCGCGTTTGAATTAATGAATATATCAACAACGATAATGACAAACCTTTGGCACACTTATGAAGCGAGCGTGAGACAGAATAAGAGAGAGAGAGAGAGAGAGAGAGAGAGAGAGAGAGAGGCTGAGACTGAGAGGCGCGCAGAAATCTGTCTGACGATCAGCAGACACAAAGTCTGACAGTTGCCGAATATGCAAATAGCGTCGGCCTGCATTTATCGATGGCCAACTAATCGATCATCAGCGCTGTGCACCAGTTCTTCAATAAAAAATAAAATTCGCGCTTGATTTCTATGTTTAGGGTTTAGGAATTTTTTTCCATTTATTTTTAATTTCTAAGCATGCAAATTAGGTAAAGTGAAAGAAATTTAAAATTCATGCGATTTGTTGATGCTGCCGTTTTTCAAATAAAACGGTTAACTGTTTTTGTTGTCGCGCTTTGTTTTGGCCAATTTGCTTGATTCTACGAATTTCGAAACAAAATCAAGCAACAACTATGAATACATTTGACTCTTTTTTTTAAAAATATGTGTGTGTGACGTATAATTTATGCTAAAAGAAGCGGCACGGTGCCTGGCACGAAACCCCGATCTCCAAACCAGCGTGGAAACAATCAAAACTGCCAAAAAAAAAAAAACAAAAAAAAAACAAATCTACAAAAATAAAATAAGAAAAAAATCAATTCAAAGCTAGCCAGAGAAACACCAAGCGAGCCGAGTGAGTGGCGCGACTGCGTCGATAACACATTATCAGAGACCAAAAGCCCGAATAAAATAAAATAAAAACAATAAAACAAACCTGCAAAAAAGAATCGATCGTCTCCCATAGTATATTGGAGTAGATCGGAGTCGTCGCCACTTAACAGCCAAAGCATCAATTGAATAACGTAAATCTGATTAGAATGGCGACCGAGCTGCAAACTAGTTCTATCGGAATAATACCCGCCATAAGCGTAGCTCAAGTGCTTTGTGTATGCGCCAATTGAAATTTTTGAGCTTCGAGCTGCTTTGACGAGATCCGGTAGCAGTTAAGACCCCTATAAACGGATAAACGATCCGCATAAGTCAGCCAGTACAGAACTATGCGACAGCTTATTGGCCTACTTGGAGACAAATTAGCATAAGCGATCGCTATTCATAACTCAGCTGATTGATCGATAGCTCCGGATTACAGAACACCCAAACAAATCAATTGATAAAAATCTAGCATTTAAAAGCAATTAATGCCACGTTACGTGTACCAGGAAAAGAACCCAACAAAATTCACGGATCTCCGGCAAAAACAAAACTAAAGTTCATTTACCCATTTGGACAAGTTCTGCCGGAGAAACGAACCCCCCGCTGCCAACTGTTTGTCATTGTTGAAGATCGTTTTCTGCGACTTTTTCTTCTTGTATTCTTCACCTCAGTTGACAATTTCAGAGCTGTTCACAAAATTCGGGGTATAACTTTAAGACATAAGTTGTGCTAAACAACTAACTTTATGTTCGCCGTAAAGAACTGAGCGTAAACGTAGTTTCATTTCACTATTATTTTAACTTTTGTATGTAATTAGCAAGAAAAACCCACAATTTATTCACTAAAAACGCTTAACTGACGTCATTAAGAATTTACGCATAGCATTTCCGTTTATCATAGGAATGACTCATAAGCGATCAGCATCATTGATCGCAGATTGGCTCGTGTTTGTGGCTCGCGTAGACCCCGCAGGCAAATTTTCTCTAAAGCGCTAATCTCCGAAATTAGCTACGACAAATGCTGTTATACAGCCACCTACTAGCTGAGGGCATTATGATAATAACTCGCTGTTTGCTACACAAAGGAGGAAAAGTTTGTTTTAAAAGAAATCCACAAGCTGTCGTTCGCAAACATAGATAGGGTAGATTTAGGAAGAAATCGAATAGTTATCGATAACATGAAAAGGCGATCGATTACAATTTAAGATAAGTACAAGTTATCGATACAATCAATATTGATACCTAGGATATAGATACCAGAAGAAAGCGATCACTATTGACGAAATCGAAAAGTTATCGATATAATTAATATTGAAGTGAATGTGGTATTCAGAGAGGGGAAAACAGGAAACTTATTTTACGCACACCAGAAGTTATCGACTGCTATAGAAGAAATTAGAAACTTATCGATAGCATCAGACTGATACAGGTAGTATTTTTTTTCGTTCAACAAGAGATTTATAGAGAGAAATAGGAAACATTTGATTACCATAAAAAAAGAGTATATAAGTTTATGTTATCTTATGTCATGATAAATTCTTGTTATTGTCCCATTCTGTGTGCTGATCCCTTGGGAAAGCACGTAAGTTGTGACGCGCATCAATGGTCGCATTGTTTGTTGTGGGGGGTTTCCCCTTACCGTAAACGGCGTCAAATTATTAACCATTGTCACCAAAAAACAAAACAAATAATACTCGCATATCAAACGAACGTTTCCATGCAGTCAAACTTCGAAATGCCAGTTGGCAGCGTTTTTGCCGGCAAGACGCGCGTCAATAGAATCTATGGCCATAAATTGTTTTTTGCATGCTTAATTATATGCAAAAGCAGTATAAAAATAACAACAACAAGAGCAGCAACACCAACAACAACAACAACAACTGTTGGCTTTTTGTTTTGGCTGAGCGAGCGAACGAAGAAGCCATCGCAACCGCAACGAACGTTTGGTGAATGTTGTTGATTTAACGTATTGTAGATTGCTTTGAATTGGATTGCCTCGGCTGGTTGCTGTTCTTTTGATGTTGACTGGCTGGCTGGATGTGTGTAGCTAGTGTGGCTGCTGCCTGCTCAAGTGAGTAGCATCTGAAGCGTTTCAGCTCCGCTTCAACTCATCTCAATTCTATTTGGCTAAAGTGTTGACTGCTTTGATTCTCTCAACTTTTTACGTTTGTGCTCTGTTGGTAACTGGCAGTGTCAGGTAAATCTTTGTCAACTCGGCTGATTAAAACGCACACACACACACATACACACAGTACATATATTGTATATATGTATATATAAATATAGAGACACTGGCATCTGGGGACCACTCACTTGTCTCACTTAAAAGGTGATAACAAGATGCTTGATCAAGGGGTACACAACAACAACAAAATGAAGACAAATTTATAATTGTTGCTACCGCCAGCTAAATAAATAAAATTGTAACAATTTATTTGCTATAACAGTTGGCACAGTGTGACAAAACTTGCAAATATTCAATCAACAAGTATATATTGTTTATTAATTGGTTAATGATCTCATGAAATATAATTAACACAAGCTAAATTGAATTGTGATGCAAGCAAAATGATGTTAGAAGCTAACATTCAGATCTTGTTTGCTAATGTCGCCAATAAATACTTGAGATTCACAGAGATTACACATTTTTTAATATTATATCACAAGTGCTTTTTCTAATTAATTGCTCGTAATTTAACAGAAATTTTGCAATTTTTGCTTAGTTGTACCACAGTACAATATTAATTCACGATCGATTGATCGTTCCGCTGTCTCTTTGCATAATCTACTGCTCTTGTGTAAATCTGTGACGCTAAATGCTGATATTAGTATTCCAAATAAGTATTCCAATAAGTTTAATAAATGTGCTTAAATATGTCAAAGCTTACCAAAGAAAAAAAAACCAGCTGAATTAATGATCTATCGCTATTTTTTGAAAACTGTGCCAATCAGTCAGCTACAACAAAAGGGCGTGTTATGCAGCTTTAACAATTAAAAGAGAAAAAAAATAGATATATATACATATATAATATTTAATCTTGCACACACACACGCTACTCTTCTTCTGTTGGAACCGGATCTGGGAAACCCGCAAAAAAGACGCCCACGCTGGGTGCCCTTCAACTCATGTGTTGCTGCGCCGTGGGATTCGTGCCCAATTTACAAGCAGCGCTCAAAAAGCGATTAACCAACAGCCAAACACAAACACACAAAAGTTGCAGCTCAATTTGGCAACAACAATAACAACACCAACAACAACAACAAAAAGAGTGTTTGCCCCGGGGCGCAAGCCAAGCAAAAGGGCAGGCAAACAGAGCCGACGATACTATTTATAGAGTATCCAGATACGAAACGAAAGTAGCCGAGCCGAGAACATCAAAGTGACAGCGCGGCAAATATCAAATCAAAGTGTGTGTAGTGTAGAAGTGACGGGCGGTTTCGGATTTTCTGCCCACGCCACAACCGGCAATTGATCAGAGAATCTTATTTTGTATAAATAGCAGCAGCCTATTCAAAAAAAAAACGGTTATGGCATGCAAAATCCGGCAAGAAAGTTGCCAAGAGAACAACAACAGCAGCAGCAACAACAAACAGCAAACAGCAAAACAAAAAAAAAGTTTGCGCATCGAAGCAAACAACCTGTCGACAGTGTTAACGTCAGCGTCAGCGTCAACGACAACGTCAGCGCAAGCAGCGACGTTCGCAGCAGCCGCCGTTTGGCTCTGGGCAGTTAGCTGTTCGGCGCGCGCCGTTTGCTTCAGTTTGATTCTTGACGCCGTTTAGATCGGTTCTGTTTGGCGCGTGCTAAAACAACAGCAAAATTTAAAAAAAAAAAGAAGAAGCAGAAATAAGAGACTGCAGACGTAAAAGTCACTGGCAAGAAAAAGGCTGTACGCAACAATTTGGCAAAACGGTGCAAAACAGCGACTGCTGCACAGTGCCCCAGTTGAGTGTTTTGTGCCCAGGCCCCCAAAAGAAACAAACAAAAACAACAAAAAAAAATCTATTAAAAAAGAAGCCAAATTCAAGACTGATAACGGCACAAGAAAAAAACTTTTCTAAATTGTGATATTACAAATAAGTTAATTGTGTGTGATAAATACTTAGATCAACTAAGTACACTTGCCAAAAAAAATACATATATAAAAGAATACAAAGTAAGTAACAGAAGAAAAAAAATTACACAGTTGCTGATCAGTTGCAAACTGGCCAAGCAAGTTAAGAAATTAAAACACAAAATTTGTGAGCGCTGATAAGACTTCCGCATGCTTAAAATGATATTTACACAATATGCTTAAATATAATAAATACGATCCAACGCAAAATTCCAATACAAACGACTTAGGCAACGAACTTGACAGTTGTCTGTTTATTTTCGGTGTGTGCAACAAATTTAGAATTAATTGCAACAATTAAAAAAAACCTACAATCAAATGGCATTTGCATTTCCAACTGCCAAATTGCCTGCCAACAAAATGAGAAAGGCAACAATCAAGAAAAAAAAATTAAAATAAAAATCAAACCAGAGGAGTCCCATTAATAACAATAACAACAAACTAGCCGAATAAATAATAGAATACGAATTTGCCTTTTTAAACAGTGCCAGGCAAATATCAGACCATAAATATCAAACGGGTTGCCAGCAGACTCGAAAGTTCACTTTTTATGTTCAAACCAAAATGAACAAAATAAAGAAAAAATTAAATTAAAAAACGTTTTAGAAAAAAAAAACCTTAAACAGACGAGGGTTTCAGGCTGCTGGCTAGCCCCTTTGGGGAGGCTGACGTATCTTAAATGTTGCTGCATAAATTGGCATTTGACAAAATCTACAAAAAGGGCAACATTTTGCAAAAAAGGAAAATAAATATATGTATATATATTATTGAAAGCAGTAGACGAGAAAGGTTATATATAAAAGCCAATTTTAAGAAGATTATATAAGAGCTGGTGTATGAAAAAAATGAACGTGGTTTTTTAAGAAATTAAGGGTTTTTGTTAATATATGGTTACAAAATATGTATGGTTATAAAAATTTATATCTTAAAAAAAAGGCAGAATTTTTCTCATGCATTTTCAATAGAAAACAACAAAAACTGAACACAAAAATGAAAAAGAAAATTAACTTCAATTCCTATTGGCAGCATTTATAATAACATTTTTCACATATAATCAACTAGGCTAATTACAGCTTATTTTCGATATATATATTCTAGTTGTTTTTTTAATTAACCCAAATTTATCTGGCCCTATTGCAGATGCAGGACTACTGGCACATACCACGCGCCTCGCTCGTCTCCTCCAGCAGCTCGGCCATCAGCTCGGCCAGCTCTTCGAAATCGTCAAACAAATCGAACTCGAATCCGCCAACGCTGGCGCAGCGCAGCATCGTTTCGGCCAATTCGAATACGACCAGTGCGGCGGTGACAGCTGCTGCTGCGGCCGCTGTGTTGGCGGCCGCTAAGCGAGGATCGCGCTCATCACAGGGCTCTAGCGATAGCAACAACAGCACTAGGGTGAGTAATCCCGCAGAGATCAAACTTTAGCCTCAACTGTTACTGACTCATGTTTTTCTTTCTTTATTGCATTCACAGAGCGCCGCTTCCGGCTCAATGCTGCTGACGGCCGCAAATCTGGAACGCTTTGCCGAGATACACAAGAGTCAGGAGCGTCAGCACAAAATGCTGCTGTCGGAGCAGCTGCCCAGCGTGCATGGCCACAGCTCCTCGTCGGCCAACTACAATGCGAATCTGGCATTGGCCAGCAATGCCAAGGACGCCGTCATACCGATCGATGGTGATCCCAATTTGCAGTACATACGAACCAAAGACCTGGACACTGTGTCCATAGCCAGTTCCATGCACTTCACCATGGTCAATGGCGAACCCGGCGGCGCCAAGAAGCCCAAGCGCGGACTCTGCGATCGTGGTCGCCAGGTGACGGTGCTAATTGTCAGCATGAGCACCATCTTTATGCTGCTCATCATGGGCATGGTTTATGCACTGGAGAGTAAGTATTCCATTAAAATGGGAAGATTTTCGAATGAATATCTCTAACATTCTGTTCTGATCTTTTGCAGTGCGCGCTCGTGACATGCCCAAGAGCTAACACGCTATTGAGGAATGGGGCGTTGGGCGTTCCCTTTTTGGCTTCTTAGTTTATTATTTATTGTATTTCCGTGTCAATTATTGTTATATGCGTCGTCATCGTCTTTGTGTTAGTTGTTAAGTTATTTATTATAAAGACAATTGTTTTGTGCGCCAGTTGAGAAGCGAAATTTTGTGTATGGCCAGCGTCATACTAGTATTAAGCGAATTATATCTAATTAGCGTTTAATTAATGGATACCAATCAACAAATTGTATCACAGCAAAGCCCTGGACAGTGCGAGAAACTGAAGTGAATGCCGTAGATAGTATAAAAAAACACAAGCAAAAAAGCATATATAATTTTATATCTGTATATGTATTCGGACATGCGAATGTATTCTTCTGTTAAAGAATTAAGTTATTTAGCCCTGTGATATGTCAAATAAACAGAATTAAAATTTTATGGTAATTGTAAGCATAACACGCTCGGAACTCTTTTCGTTTATGACTCATCGACTAGTCACTCTTTTCGGACTGTTGCTGGGGTCAATAACTGAGCCGACAACATGCTTAACAGCACCTGTCCAGACACACGTAACGATTATGCATATTACCCTAGCAACAAAAACAAAACAGCTAACAACAGCACCTGGTCAACAACATATGGACATTTGCAGGAAAATCGTTTCCATACTTTCTTTTTACATTATGAAAGGAACAATCTAAATGATTTTATTTAAGCGAAAACTTTGCTTAAATAAAAGTATGAAAGATATGAATGCAACATGGTATTCACATTTCTCTTTCTGCTTTAAATAATAATAATAATAATAATATAATATAATATATAATAGCTAGTGGTGCAGTTTAAAGTAATTCACTTTTATAGTTTGCCCAAGCCTAGCTAAGCCAAGAGTTCTTCTATAAGCCTAGTTAATAAAATAAAAATTTGTCTTGTTTTTTCTTTATAGAAGTCGCTAATATTGCCCCATCGAAAAACTCTGAACTCACCTCCAATTCCTGCAGCGTTTGTGTCCACATGTATTTGTCTAGGGTGCAGCCGTTGCCCGCATTTGGCTGCAATTTGCCCACTTCATCCTTTTCGCTCTCGTCGTCCACCTTTTCGATGGGTTTGGAGATATCCTCGTTGGTGGCCGTCACGTTCGCGGAATCGCCTCCAGCGCCATCCAGCAGCTTCTGTCGTTTTCTAGTAAGGAATAAATCAATGTCATTTGGCTTTCTTCTATTATATTATACGACTACGCACTTATCCTCCTCCTCTTTAATGATGGCCGCGGCCTCCTCATCGCTTATATCACAAATCTTATTGTCACTAATTTCCTGTTGGCGCGCCTCGCGCTCGGCACGTTCCTTGTCATCCTTCATACGCTGGGCCGCTTCGCGTACCTTCACTTTCTCCTCGTGAGCGGCCATGGCCAGCTTGGACTCCTTGCGAAATATGTCCAGAAGCATTTTCTCCCACTCGGCCTGTTTGGCGCCGGTATAAAAATCGGTTTTGCGACGCAAGAAGCTGGCCAAAGTATGCAAAAACTGCAAATAAAAACGTATATTTAGAATTTATTGCTGCTGTCGTTGTTATTGGTGGCTGCAAAGCAAATGGCACGGAATTCATAAGCAATAGCTCGTAATCTAACAACATTTGGGGGAACATGCAAATGTGTTTTTGGACCATGCTGTCGCTTCGGAGATACTCACGTCGGGCACGCCGCCGCGATGCTTCTCGGCCAGGGCCAGCAATATGTTGTCGAACTGTGCTTCGTCGGCGGACATTGTGTTTATATTTATATTTAACAAACTGCTGTCTTTACTTTATTTTGTTAGTTTTCTGGAAATTTCCGAATTCAATTCGATTTCGAGTTGACTTGTGTGCCGGTGACTGACAGTGTGACCGACTTAACAAAAGGCAAAAATAATCGCGACGGGTAACATATGACACGACCAATAAGAATTTTATGAGTAATACTTCTTTAATAAGCTTAATATATTAAAAGCATTACAGCTGAAGACAACTGCGTTTTAAATAGAAATCTTATTCACTGCCTTTGTTTTCAGCCAGTGCTACCACAATAATCAACTCACTTACTTAACATCGATAGCGATGTTGAGCAAATACGATAGTTAAGCATAGCAATTAGCTTTCAACAGCGTAGTGTCTAAGTCTAACGGAAAATCTTACTGCATAATTTAGGGCCAATAATACATTTTGTTAAAACATTCTTTTAGGCATTCTATATTTAGAAAACCGCAATACAAAATGCCGCTTTATGAATTACGTAAATTGTGTGAGTGTCTTCATTCGTAACATTTGCAAAGAACGAAAGCTCTCAATTTCTGTCGCGCTCTCGCATTCTCGCAGTTAGCCGCTCTCTTTTCCATGCATGAAAATGCGTCTTTCGTCCTAGGCGCTCGTTCATTCTTATTCGGTCTTTTGAAGGAATCAGTCGCATTCTGAGTCCATCGGTCGTTGACAAAATCGTTGACTATATCGAAGTGCTAAGCGGAGATACTGAAAAAGTTCTTAATTTTGTGCTTAATGTGAAAACAGTTTAACTGCAGCAGCAATAACCAACGGAAAGTGTGTGTGACAAAAAAGTAATGCAAAATGAGTTTAGTTGAATTAAAATGCAACAGTGAATTTAAAAACTTTAAAATATTGTGTATTAAAGTTGGGATACCCGCATGATTGTTTCCCCAATCCCGTAGGAGTTTACCACTGCAAAAATCGATAAATTTTACATAGAAACACATACACACACAGTTGCATATAAATATAAGCATTTTCAAGCTGAAGCGGAAAGGAGGAAATCAGAAGAGCAGAAAGTAGTAGGCTCTTTTAAAGCAGCCTCAGCTTACAATGCTGTGCATAAAATTAGAAACTTATTAAATGCTATTAATAAATGTTCCTGCATTGTATTGTGTGTGTATATATAAATTGTGCTATTATGTGATTTGTGTTTCTCCAATTATGGCCGGCGCTGTGCCGACAAGCAAAGCTCTCCCTTTGCCCCGTCCTGCCGCAAGTCTACCGCCCTTGTCGTTGGCTAACTGAAGTTTTGCTCTATCTGTGTGCGTGCGTGTGTGTGCGTTCAGCTTCTGTATGTATTTGACAGTGTTTATGCTGCTCCACCCCTTCCTCGGTTGCCAGCTTATTCGATGCGCCGCTGTACGCTTCGCTTTACTATTTCTTTTTTTTTTTTTTGTATTTCTGCTTTCTCGGTTTCTTTGCACGCGACGACGACGGCGACGATAATAACTACAGCTTGTTTTGCTATCTTGCCATGTGCGCGCCAAAGCTGTTCCAGAGCAGACAGCCAGCCTGCTCTACTGCTCCGCTTCAAGGTCAGTGTAAGGTTAGCTCTGCAATTGCGTCGCGCAGGCCATGGCAGTGATTTTGATTTTGTTGCCAACTCTGCGCGTTGGTCGTTGCTCGGTTTTAATGTTTTTGTTGTTGCCACTCTTGAAGATTGTGTGTGACCATCATTAAACGATCCAGTGTGTACACACACACACTCAAACACATACATATATATGTATAGTTGTTTGAATGTGTTTGCGCGTATCCTTCGTCAAGCATTTTGACATTCTTTTCTCAATTTAATTTGTTTTTCATGCCTCAGCAGCCTCCCACAGCGAATCGAAGGTGACGGCGACGCCGACTGCGACTGCGACTGCGACTGCGGTTTGTATACGTGACGTAGGCGTCAAAATGTCGCCTATGTGGAACTGTATGTGTGTATTGTTTGTGTTGGGGGTGTGTAAAAGCTTTATCAATACCTTTCTACGTCACAGCTTCCATTTGCCCTTTGACATTTATCTTTTATATAAACAACTGTACATAGAATAGCACATACACCCAGCAGAAATACATGAAAGAAGCTTCTAACACACATATGTACATATGTATAAACCTCTCTCGCTTGCGCCGCAGCATCTCGCTCTTTCCAGTGTTTGCTCTCTTCACATAAGCTTACATAATCAGCTGCAAACAGCGCTTGTCGTATTTTCCCAGTTCTTTTCACGCTGCCAAAAGATTTTGCAAGTGCACTTCAATTGAAAGGATAACAACGCTGCCGTTGTTTTACAGCTATTTTGTCGGCTAAAAGCCGTTTAAAAGCTTGTTACTCTTGGCGCTTAGTTGCGACTTGAAAAAGTTACCTAATTGTTTTTCCACAGCGCAGTAAAAATTTGTTTAATTTTTTTTTAAGTCTGTAACAGAGCGAGAGTATCACGAAAACCAGCTGGAATGAAAGAAGTTTATGTATATATTAAATAAGCATTTTAACTCGTTCGAATTTAGGAACCCCATATTTACTTAAAAAAAAAAAATCCAATAATGAAAATGTGTAAAGTTAACTTTATAGGCATTTAAAAATTCTTTGCTCCGAATACTCTGTACATATTGTAAAATTATCCCTTCTAATGGCTGCGCTCTTACAATTTCTAGTAATTTTAGAAACAGGTGTTGTTGCAGCTCTCCTGTCGCCCCTTCGTTTCTAAACAAACAAATTTATTTAATTTAGAACTGCGAATAATCGACTAACAAGTCTTGATTGGTTGGGGAATTGAGACAGAAATTGGATACATTTTGTGGTTAGGCGACTGGCGCCAGAGTCGCCACAGGCAGCTGCATGGCTCAGTGATTTTTTCAGTGGAAAAAAATTTGCTCAAATGTTGCCCCAATTGCGTCGTAAACAGGGCATCCGCTAAAGTTATGTCAAACGCAATAACAACAAATACTTAAGATAACAAATTGTTTATTATTATGTGCGATTGTTGTTGTTGTTTTTAGAGGTGCATTTGTCGACGCCAATTTCCTTAATTGAGTTTTACGTTGCATTTAATGCCCTTTGATTTATATGGCATTATGTTTTTCTTCCATAATGCGTCAGCAGTCCGTCCATTATTGTATAACAATGGACAATGGCCAGTTGAGCGCCTGACCGATTTGCTGTTGCTAGGATTATTGAGCACACTGATAAGCATGCCAAGAACAACGAATCATGTGACGTCAGCTGTCGAGAAGTATTCAAGTGGCGGATACGCCCCCCCCCCCCCCCCACCCCCCCCCCCCACTAAATTTGTTTTCCCCCCCCATTGCCCCTTTTTAAATTGGTTTGCTCCACTTACGCAATTGTTACATGTCATAAGCCAGAACAAAGCTCTGGGCTAGTCCCTCGGTTTCAAAGGAGCTCTGAAAGCAACCCCAATCCTGGCGAATTGATGATGATGCCACATCGGGAGTCGCCTTGCCCGTGTCGTGGCATGCAAATGGGCAGCGAGAAAACTGCGACGTTTGTATATTGACTGACAAGTGCAGTTGCCATTGCCTAATTGGCGGTCGCAGCGGGCCGGGGAAGAGCCGCACCTTGGTCTGGTCGACTATAAATAGCCAGGGCGCGATATATTATCTGGACAAATGCGATGCCAGTGGGCGCAACTGGCTCTGAAAGCAGTCTGTGAGTATCGCACAGGCAAGCACTGAAAGAAATTTAATGGATACAAGATTTCAAATTAGCTCTAAGACTTTTAAAGTACCCAGAGTATTCATTATATACCCAAGGTTAGCTGCAACTGGGTCTGCTATACATATATCTTCAACACTTTGTAATTAAACGAGATTCGAGATTCTAGCCCTATTAGCACAGTACTAAATATGAGTACTTATAGAGCTATATATTAAAAATTAACACAAATAAACAAGTTTTTGCAAATGGGCATCATAAGGTTATGCAACCCGTCTCTGTCCAGAATGCTGTACTGGGTAATAGAAGTGCAGGCCAGGCGTGAATATCTATTTGCAGTAATTTATTCAAGGTACAGCAAACGCTCGCAAAATAATATTGAAATGTCAACTTATAGTTAGTGTGATCCCCCCAATGGATTAAAAATGTATATTTTATTATTTATGTTAAAAAACTATTTTATTTTTAAAAGTTGAAGATGCAGATGTGTCAAGCTATGCTCAAAAAGACATCCAACATTAAAATCGGTTAAGATTTGGAAAAGTTAGCGACGCTTAAAGTCACAATTAGAAGTCAAAATTTTTGTAAATTTTAGCATGATTTTTTTAGAAAAATGAACTATTGCCAAATCAGGTTAAGGATGGCATTTTATACTATTTGTAACCTCAATCAGAATTAACCTATGTGTCAAGTCATTCTAAAAATGTCGTCAAACATTAAAATCGGTTGAGATTTGGAAAAGTTAGGGGCATTAGGAGCATCAAAATTTCAGTCAAGGCTTTTGTTTAACTTGTAGCCAATTCTAATTACTAAACTTTCTTCTTTTCGAACGATTACTGTAATTGTAAAGCGCAATAAAAGTTTTTAGGCTTGGGGCATTGTGTAACCAAAAGGTTGCTTTCTCAATGGATTACTGCTTTCTCAATGGATTACAATGCTGTGGCTAATTAAAGGCGGACAGTTTGTGCCGCATTATCACGATAATTAAAACAAATTGTTACTATTTTTAAATATTGTGGCTTTACGCTTAATTGGCGCTATCTCCGCCAGCCCCCTTTGCCACCTTCCCTGTTGAATATTTGTTTGCTCAGCTGATGACTACGAAGTGCACAAAGTGCAGGTACAAAACATTTGCTCAGGTTCAACCATCTATATGTACCTAAGTACATATATATATATATTTAGTGTGTATTACCAGACCCAATAAAATTGGCGACTACTTGAAATACGCGTCTGATAACACGATAACGGTAGTCTCAAACATTTCAGATAATGCGCATTTACTAATGGCATATCATAAACAATTAAAATTTCAATTTTATAACAATTAAAATCAGTATATAGCATACAATAGATTTATGCCATTAGGTTGTAAAAAAAATGTTTATTTTTGTGTGCTTTTCCTTGTAAAAACATTTGTCCAACTCCTGTTGTCGTCTATTTTTACTGTACGCAACACGAAACCCTGTTAATGGACACGCAGCAATTTCTAGCTCGCCCACTTCCCACCCCCCCCCCCCCCCCCCCCCCCCCCGGGCCCCCACACCATTTTTTTTTTTTTCTTCTTTTCGAACGATTACTGTAATTGTAAAGCGCAATAAAAGTTTTTAGGCTTGGGGCATTGTGTAACCAAAAGGTTGCTTTCTCAATGGATTACTACATATATCATCGGCCAAATATATATGCGTGTATATCTTTGTATGCTTATATGAATATATAAATATAGACTATATATACGGTCTCAGATGCCGCCACGGATGGCGTGGCATTCGGCCTATCGCCGGGACTTTGAACCAACACACTGGAAGTGTGCCTCTGGTCACTCCCCACCCGCCTCCCGGTCAGCCCCCTTTGCCACACGGTTGTGTACCGTTTTTTTTTCTGTATCTCAGATCGTGTATCTTTTCCCGTCTGTGCATCTGTGGGCCATTTTCGATCTCATAAACATATATGTACAAGTTTTAAGAAACATTATTTGTTGCTACTTTTGTATTTTGCACTTGTCGCATTTATGCTATATTTTAAAAAATATAAACACTCAGCTGTTTTTGTGATAAACATAATTAGTGATTTTGCTATTAGTTCATGGACATATTTTCCGTTTGGACACTGCGCTGTTTCAGACGTCATTTCATTGTATGAGAGAGATAGATCTTGTTTTTAGGTTTTAAAATAGAACATATTTGTTTTTGGCGTCACGCGCCGTTTCAAGTTATGCAAGGGGTTTTTCAAAAGCAAGTGGATGTACATACATATAAATATATATGTATATGGATAATACACTTTTCAGCTGTGACTTTTATTTAAAATAAACCTGTCAATTTGTCAAGTAAACTTAAGAGATTTCGCTTCGAGCCTCAAACTCAATATATTTAAAAAGTTTTAGAATAATAATAATCTTAATTAAAATAAAAATTATAATAATAAGACATATACAAATAATAGCAATGGTATATATGTATATACATTCTCACAAAATAATCGTAAACATATATATATCACAGTTATGATTAGAATCGTTTATGTTCCCCATATAACAATTTTGTGCCACTTTTAGGCAATTGTGCTGAACGGATGCGGTTGCTTGTCGCTTTTTTAAATCTCTGGCACTTCAAATTTTGTTAAACTTTTCCACTGTTTTTCGGTTCTTCGGCTTTGGACTCGGTACATGGTCCGACCTACATCACGTCTACAACAGCAGCAGCAAAAATCTTATCTGAAAGCCAAACTCTATGAAATTCCCATTCATAAACATGTTTTATTTTTAGCTGAAATACAGCTTCCCCGCTTCCAGAGCCGCCTATCACGCAGGAAAATCGTGTAGTATTATCAACTGATCGATACGATCAATGATTGGCCTGCAGTTCCAATTGAACGCCCATCAATCTTTGCTAAACATTCCTCTATCGCTTATTGCGCACTTTCCAACAAAAGTTCAGTGTGCCAAAAAACCCGTCGAACCCGTGTTCAGAATGGGTCTTATCTTCAATATGGGCGAGTCAGCGGCGAAGGTGTGACGAAAAATTGTTATAAATTAAACAAAGCAAACACCTAATGTTATTATAATAGAACTGTTCGACTTGGATATACACTATATACTGTCTAAAGTGAGGGTTTTTCTCAAATAGTGTTTAATTATTTGATTAAATAGATCTCTAAAACTGATTATTCACGTTCATATAACTTATACGAGCCACTCTGTTGGCGCCTCCTCAGCCTCAGACACTCGCCAGCCACATGATACTAATCGCAGCAGACCCCCAAATAACCCAAACCACAATCACAAGAATATTATCGCTTAAGAATTTTTGTTGTTTTTTGTTTTTTACTGCCTGTTCTTATAGTCATTAGACCCCTCCCCGCGTTACTGCAACAACTAAATAGTTAAGAGAGATTTGTGGTGCGAATATATTTCACAATGTGTCACCGTCTTGCGTCTCCAACGTCGCTGCGTGACGTAGTTCTCCGGCAGATAAGTTCGATCGTTCCTCTTGCCGGCCGGCTGGGACTTTGAACATACATATATGTGTGTGTATATATATGTATATACATACATGGCAGACCAGTAGATTGACTGATAATTTAATACAAGTATATATACACATGTGAATATTAGAGCACGGAAAGCGATTTAACGCGTGTTTCATTCTATCGTTGAACTTGGCCGCTTATCACTGAGTTTTATTAGATGCCCAGCATTGATTGATTAATTTGTGAAGCATTCATTAACATATATCTATGCATATACACATATACTATATACATACATATGTATGTATACATATCTATCTATCTGCCTGGCTCTGTTCAGTTTGAAGCTGATTTCGTTCTCTTCTCTTTCTTTGGGGCGCGTGTCATGGAAAATTTTGTGCCATTTTATCGTGGCGAATTTTTTTCTATGTGACAAACAAATTTGCATTTCGTTAAGAATAAATAAAATCTATATATAGATTTGTTTATGAATTCATGCTAAAAGAAATTGTATTGAATATTTAAATGCATTCCTTAGCTAATGAAATTAGCAGTTAAAAAAACAAATTTAAAAAAATAATCATAATTTGATTTAATCTTGACTTGTTTTTAAATGCAGCTCATGTTATTTGATTTTTGCAAATATTTTTGTTTTTTCACAATCCTAAATTATGCATTTTACGTTGTTGTTCACGTATTTGTTGAAATTGTTGTTGTCTGTGGATTTTGTTTTTTTTCACGTCTCGAGGGGTAATCATTTATAATTGAAGCGTATACAGGAATTGCAATTTTAAATGTACTCGTTTCGCTCGTAAAAGCACATGTGCTGTAACTGATCAACAAAAAAATATAAAAATTATAGATATTTATAATTTACAAGTATTCAGAATTTGATAACGTGCAGAAACCTGAGTTTTGACATTGATAAATACCAACAGCCCCCACGAAACGAGCGCCCCTTAAATAGATAGCGCAAAGCGTGTGGATCGATAGAACTATCTTCTATTTATGGTAGAATTGAATCAATATTGCTTCAAGTGCACATTTATTTTACGCAGCAGCACTTTTTCTCCCCCCACTGCCAGACTTGCCGATTATGAATTTTCGATAGGCAGAAGAGAAGAAACAATTGCAAATGTGAATGCAATAACAATCTCATAACGGACCATGCTACGCGTGCAAAAACTATTGCATGGGGGTGAGCAAGTGAGCGCAATTTGAGAGCGACAGTCGAGCGTGATCGTTGCTGCTGTTGCTCTGCTCCTGCTGTTGCTCTCTCTCTCTCTCAGCTGACAGGCGCTGTTGGGGGTTAGACACCGCTGCGCTCCACAGTCGGAGCTCATTCGCCTGTGAGCAGCCGTCAGTGTCGCGTGTGCCCCGAAAAGCGCTGTGTGAAATAAATAAGTTGAGGCAAGCAGAATTTCTAAATACGTGCGTGTATGTGTGTATGTGCCTGTGTAATTGTGTGCGTGCATGCAAAAATAGTGCAAATTAAAAAGCTATAATGCAAAATTTGTGTTAAATCAAATGCAACAGTTATTCAACTAAAAAATAAATAAATCTTTTTTCCTTTACAGCAAATACAACCGAGTTTTCTGTGCTAATTAAACTGTTTAACAAAGTGCAAGTAAAAACTTAAAAAAAAAAACAAAGTAAATACAAAAAGAAGTAATTTAATTTTTGAAGAGCAACGCAAAGCGAAAAGTTTAAGCAAGTGCAACGGTAACAACGTATAATGGCACCAATAACCACTGACAATTGCGAATTTGAATGTGCAACAAGTGTTGATAGCAGCATCAGCGGCAACAACAACAATAACTTTGAAAACGATAACGATATCGATAGCATTGCTAGCTACGCAACGCCGCGCAATAACGAGCAATCGAATGTGTCGGATTTGAGCCAAGTTCAAGCTGAAGATCATGTCGCAGAGCAGGAAGAGGAGCAGCAGCAGCAGCAGCAGATGCCATGGGAGGCACCTGGCAAACAGGGACTCTACGATCCCCAGAACGAGCACGAGGCATGCGGCGTTGGCTTCATTGTGGCCATCGATGGCAAACGCTCTCACAAGGTAAATTTACTGTTAATTAACCGCAACAATAATTCTTTGATGTATGATTATATTGCATTTTATGTAGATTCTACGTGATGCCCAGACCCTGTCAGAACGGATGAATCATCGCGGCGCCTGCGCCTGCGACAACGACACTGGCGATGGCGCTGGTGTATTGGCTTCCATTCCGCACGGACTCTATGCCAAGGCTCTGTAAGTTCACTTACATCTGTACACTCAGGCGGGGCACATGCACTTGGCAATGTTACAGAAAATTGCCGCCTGCTGCCATCAATGAATAATGTCGTAGACACAGCGCATTCGTCAACGATGTTGATGATGTCGCGTAATGTCGCGTAATGTCGCCGATATCGCGGCGATCTCGTGCGCGCCATACAAAAATATATGTAAAACTGTCTATCAGTGATTTATGCCCTTGCAGCCGTTGGGGGTATTATGGCTAACCTAGGTGTGTTGGGCACTACGCAGACTGGAATATTTAAAATTCTATTTCGAGCTATCTTATCTTTGAGCTTCATAGAAAAAACTATTCATTTAACTTTGCGATAAAGCTGCTATTAAGTACATTAAATATTAATAAAAATTTAAATAGAAGAAAGTTTTCAATATAAACAGATTAGATTATTTACATATCAAGCGATATAGTTTTTTTTGTTTTTAGAAAATAAATCTTTTAAATTAACTTTGCGATAAAGCTGCCTCATTGGCATTTTTTTAAAATACTAATTTTGTTATTTTCATTTTAACAACAACTCATTAAAGGCATAGCTAATTAGGTATATAAAATATCAATTTTAGTGTGAGATAAATTGCAATTTAAATGGAATATTAATATTTTTTTATGAATATTTTTTTTAAAAAACCTATAGTTTATAATTTTTTCTATTGTCATGTAAGAGTATTTCATCAACGTCATATTGAAGTACAAAAGTGTGTATGTTTATAGTTATGTTTATTTGCAATCGTTGTTTGCTTCACTGGCTCCCTCTCGACACACAGAAATAATAATAATAATAAATAGAGAAATAAAACAGCTGCACATCAGGCAAGTGCTAAATTGAGACACTCCCCGCAAGCCCATTCAATATATCCATTCAATGCTGCTAAAATGTAACTAAAATTTCTCTCTGTGCGCTTGTTTTGTAGTTTTTAATTCCATTTGCGTTTTTCGTTCTTGTCGGCGTTTGGCACGATACGCTTTTTGAGTTCTCGTCACGCTCAGCTTGTATTATCCAAATACACATACATACATATATATACAAACAGCAGACAGTTTTGGGTTATTTGTAGAAAGTTCAGAAGAGTGTGCGGGGGTTGTACGATTTGCAGGTAATTACTTTTGCACAAATTGTTCCATTAAATTCTTTAAATAAGCTGCGCGAACAAAACTCAAAAGCAAACACAAAAAAGGTCTTCCAAAAATGACACATGAATAATAAAAAGTTCTCGGTTTTTTCCTTTTAACGATATTCTTACACATGTACATATATATTTATACACGCCTATGTACTTACAGATTGTCTTCTTAAGTACTTTTCGCTCTGTCATGAGTGCGTATAAAACAGACATTAAAGATTAGATATACTCAAACAGAAGCCCCATCATAATAATAATAAGCGAAAGTGATTCTGATTACTTATGATAAGCTAGATAACATATTACCTCTAGATCGTTTAAAGGGTATGATAAAAACCGAAAAAAATATTTAAACATTTTTGATTTCGTTTTTTTATATGGATTAGAGATTGCAGAGTAATTCAAGTTAGTAGTAAAATAAACTTAAAGATCTCATTATTTTTTATTTTAATTGTTTATACTTAAGTACACTTTTTAATTTACATTTCTTAGAATTTGTTTTTAATTACTTTACTAAACTTCCCTAAATTTTTTTTTTGAAAAAAAAGCTGTTAAACTTCAAAGAAGCTGCTTTCGAGATATGAGATTCATTTATTGTCAGCGTAATATGATTGTATATAGATACCTGAACTGATACCCTTTGATTGACAAATTATTTGATTACTAACCAAACAATAATAATAGCACAGCGTTAACTGTAAAGGCCATAAATCGTGCTTAATTAATGCCTAGACGCCGGCCTAATTGACATGTCTAAACGTTATTTGTTTTTGGACTCGCGACGCACGACAAACATAATATTGGACGCCGTCTGGAAACGTGTTAAATACACTGAAAATAAGTTAGTTATTCGCACTGGTCACGCACGTGCTGAGTGATTGGGCAACGAAATTGCGATTGTGAACGGGAGTGTTAGACCAGAACCCATCTGTTTGTTTGGCTGATGTGGAACAACAAGTTTGCGAATGTCAAGATCAGGAAACGTTTTGGGTCAGATGTGGGCACACGTTACGCGATATCAGTTGCCTCCATTGGGGGCGGCGTAATAGAAAATCATCTTGCGAGAGATGCTTTCGCATTTGAATGACAAACGGACGAATCGCCGATGCTGATAAGACGACAGTTGTTTCGTCATTTTGACGCAATGGAATCGCACTGGCGATGAATGGCGATAAATGAATGGCAGCTGACCCCACAAGGTGGGCAATTATCGTGCCAGCGTTTAATTCAATTGTAAATGAAAGTCCACTCACTTTTAATAGCCCTATAAATGAATTATAATGGCAGGGCTTACACTGCGAGAAAACGGTGTGTGTATATATTTAGAACTAAAGTTCAATTGATGCTAATTTTAACGTGATTTCTCTTAGTGTATTTCCTGTTTAAATTTTTAACATTCTCCCAACTCAACGAACGTAAATAGAATCAGAATCAATTAATTGATTCTAATCGGTTCAATTAAACTTGATTTCTTTCAGTATATTTCCATGGGTACTAATTTAAAAACTACTAAAAAAAATTGGTTCAATTAAATATATTTTCATCAGAGATTGTTAACTTTCGTTGTATTCGCATAAATATTTCATTCACAAATTTGGGTAATATTTTAAATTAACTGCAAAATCACTTAAATTCTCAGAGTCCAATTGGTTTCTTGTAGTTTATTGGATATATTTTACATTATTTTTAATTTTATCTTATTTTGCTCAGTGCACTTACCTTTCAAAGACAAAGGGACTAGGATTTCTATTTAAATGACTACTCCTGCTGAATTTCTGTCAGTGTTTTTAATCCCCAATTGAAACATATTTCGCTACAGCGCTGCACAGGGCGTAACCTTGCCGGAGCTGGGCAACTATGCCACGGGCATCTTCTACTTGGACGAGGCTCAGCATGCCGCCGCCGAGTCCGAGTTTAATGAGCTGGCCAGGAGCCTGGGCTTGTCGGTGCTCGCCTGGCGCACTGTGCCGGCCAATCAGCAGGCCATTGGGGCTGTGGCACGCAAATCGGAGCCGTTGTCGCGCCAGGTGTTCGTCGCTCGTTCCGAGGGCGTTGACGAGAAGTCGTTCCAGCGTCAGGTGTTTGTGCTGCGCAAACGGGCCAGTCACGAACTGGCCAAGCCGGGCAGACGCTTCTACATCTGCTCGCTGTCGGACCGCACTGTGGTCTACAAGGGTCTGTTCACCTCGGATCAGTTGTGGGACTACTACACGGACCTCAAGGATCCCGAGTTCGAGACGTACATGGCACTGGTGCACACGCGCTTCTCCACCAACACCTTCCCCAGCTGGGAGCGGGCTCATCCGCTGCGAGTCCTCGCCCACAATGGTGAGATTAACACGCTGCGCGGCAATGTTAACCTGATGAAGGCCAGGGAGGGCGTCATGCAGTCGGAGCTGTTTGGTGATCAGCTGAAGAAGCTCTATCCGGTGGTGGAGCCGAATCTCTCCGATTCGGGCTCCTTCGATTGTGTGCTCGAGTTCATCACCATGGCCAGCGATCGCTCGCTGCCCGAATCCGTGATGACCATGGTGCCGGAGGCCTGGCAGAACGATCGCACCATGCCGCAGGAGAAGCGCGACTTCTATCAATGGGCCGCCTGTGTCATGGAGCCCTGGGATGGCCCGGCGCTGATCAGCTTCACCGATGGCCGCTACATTGGCGCCGTGCTGGACAGGAATGGGCTGCGTCCGTCGCGCTTCTACGTGACCAAGGAGAACGTGCTGGTGATGGCCAGCGAGGTGGGCGTCTACGATGTGGATCCGTCGCAGGTGACGCTCAAGAGCCGCCTCAAGCCCGGCCGCATGCTGCTGGTGGATACCAAGGAGCAGAAGCTCATCCAGGACATTGAGCTGAAGGCTCGCATCGCCAAGTCGCGTCCGCACTCCGACTGGCTGCAGCAGAAGGTGAGTTCCTGGCCAGAATCCACCCCACTCGTTACACAACTCGCACAACTCGACACGAATTTAGATCTAGGCTTAGATATATGTATCTGTTTATGTGTGTGTTTATCTATACGTAATTGTTATTGGTCTCACTTTGTCCCTTTCTCTGCCATGCTACACATTGTGGATAATGTGGACTAACCCAGATGGTGAGTGAACGGGTCTCCGAGTCGTAGTCGTTGTGCATATTTTTTTGTTGCTTTACGTTGAGTTGCATCGCATGTCCTTGTTCCACAGCCTGTTCCAACTGTCTCGCTAATCGCAATCTATATTTCCACCAGATCACGCTGGACGAGATTCGCAATGCGAACGTGCTCAACACCCCCGAAGTGGAGCCCGTGAAGGCGCCAGCCTCCCAGCGCGGCATCTTCGATCCGCGTCTCTCGCTCTTTGGCTACACCACGGAGACGGTCAACATGCTGCTGATACCCATGTTCAAGAACAAGTAGGTCTTGAGTAGCTTCGAATTCCCCTGCACAGGCTAATCAATCGATCCTTCCTTCCTGTTGTTCCTTGCAGAAAGGAGGCGCTTGGCTCCATGGGCAACGATGCTCCGCTGGCCTGTCTGTCCGGCTTTCAGCCCATTCCGTATGAGTACTTCAAGCAGCTGTTCGCACAGGTGACCAATCCACCGATCGATCCATTCCGCGAGAAGGTTGTCATGTCCATGCAGTGTCCCATTGGGCCGGAGGCGAATCTGCTGCAGCCGTCGGCACAGCAGGTGCATCGCATTTGGCTGCCGAATCCCATACTGAGCATTCCAGATACCCAGCTGCTGAAGCGCAACACGCACCGCGGCTGGAAGACCAAGGTCCTGGACATCACATTCCAGTACTGCGACGGCTATCGGGGCTATCTCGACTGCATCGATCGCATCTGCCGCGAGGGCGCCAACGCCGCCCAGGCGGGCTACCAGCTGCTGGTGCTATCCGATCGTGCGGCTGGGTCCAACGAGCACGTTGCGGTCTCCGCTCTGCTGGCGCTGGGCGCACTGCATCATCATCTGATCGAGACGCTGCAGCGCATGAAGGTGGGCATCATTGTCGAGACGGCCGAGGCGCGCGAGGTGCATCACGTTTGCGTCCTGCTCGGCTACGGCGCCGACGCCATCTGCCCCTATTTGGCCTTCGAGCTGGCCCAGGCGCTGCGCGACGATGGCGTCATCGGTCCGGACGTCACCGACAAGCAGATCTATGCCGCCTACGCCCAGGCGATCGACACGGGCATCGCCAAGGTAATGGCCAAAATGGGCATCAGCACGCTGCAGTCGTACAAGAGCGCCCAGATCTTTGAGGCGGTTGGCCTCGGCAACGAGGTGATCGACAGGTGCTTCCGCGGCACACAGAGTCGCATTGGCGGTGTCACTTTGGAGATACTGGCCAAGGAGGGACTCGAACGCTTTCAGCTAACCTACGGCAAGGTGTCGCCGGACACGCGCATCCTGCGCAATCCCGGACAGTATCATTGGCGTCACGGCGGCGAGGCGCACATCAACGAGCCCTCCTCCATTGGCAGCCTGCAGGAGGCGGCCGTCAACAAGAACCTGACCGCCTTCGAGGCCTTTAAGAAGACCACCTTGGAGAGTGTAAAGCAGTGCGCGCTCCGTGGCCAGCTGGAGTTTGTCACCGATCGCCAGAAGATCGATTTGGCTGAAGTGGAGCCGGCCAGCGAGATTGTCAAGCGGTAGGCAATCAGTTCTCAATGCCAATTCTGCCTAATTCATAGTCTGATCTCTTGTTTAGCTTCGCCACTGGCGCCATGAGCTTTGGCAGCATCTCGCTGGAGGCGCATCAGACGCTCTCCATAACCATGAATCGCATTGGCGGCAAGAGCAACACCGGCGAGGGTGGCGAGGACTCTGATCGTTATCTGAGTAAGTCTGGGGAAGCTCCAAATAACTATCTTAATTCAAACTAACTCAAATCGTTTTCTCGTGCAGATCAAGATCCGAACAACAGCCGCCGTTCGGCCATCAAACAGGTGGCTTCGGGTCGCTTTGGTGTGACCGCCTCGTATCTGGCCAATGCGGACGATCTACAGATCAAGATGGCTCAGGGCGCCAAGCCGGGCGAGGGCGGCGAGCTGCCCGGCTACAAGGTCACCAAGGAAATTGCCAAGACGCGCAAATCGGTGCCGGGCGTGGGTCTAATATCGCCACCACCTCACCACGATATCTATTCCATTGAGGATCTGGCCGAGCTGATCTACGATCTGAAGTGCTCCAATCCCAATGCGCGCATCAGCGTCAAACTGGTCTCCGAAGTGGGAGTGGGCGTGGTCGCCTCTGGCGTGGCCAAGGTGGGTTCACATCGCACATAACCAAACTGAAGCGAGAGAGATCTTCACTGAAATGCTTCTCATCTCTTTTTTGTTCAGGGCAAGGCCGAGCACATTGTCATCTCTGGCCATGATGGCGGCACTGGCGCAAGCTCCTGGACGGGCATTAAGAACGCCGGCCTGCCCTGGGAATTGGGCATCGCAGAGACCCATCAAGTACTTGTTTTGAATAATCTACGCTCAAGGTAAGTTTTCGACCAGCGGACCCCTGGGACCCCAAACCCCCAATTCCCCCTACTTGTTACTAATCATATGAAAGAAACATATTACTGAAGAGCCTGGTTATCCAGATGACAGCGTTGGAAAACGTGTTGAGATTAACTCACTGATAAAGTGCATGAATTGAGTTGAGATTGAGATTGAGATTTGAGATTTGAAGCGATCCGATCGAATGGCGATCACCCGATCTGTGTGGCAATTTTGGATAAAGGAAAGTGATCAATATTCCTCACACGCACACACACACTCACACACATATGCATACATGTATAGCTCGACGAGATCGATCTCAGAACTCAGTTATCGATCGCGAGATCGCTGAAAATCGAGCATATCGAAATAGCCTGATTGCTTTTCACTTTCGCCCAATCAAAGTTCATCAACAAAACTCACTCAAATTCAGATAATAAAGATAAAGATCCGAATCGAACCAAACTGAACCAATCCAATCCGAACCGAACAGAACCGAACCGATCCGATCGGTGCCATCTTGATCACTTGCTCGCTCGCACGCTCGTCGCGCCGCGCTGTGCTCCATTCGTAATTTTTACTCATTACTTTGGTTCCCATTTCGAATTATCTTTTAACATTGCATTCCTTTCTATGTCATATCTTCCCTTCAACCCCAACCCCAACTCCAACTCCAACTTGGAACGGCACAGGGTGGTCGTACAGGCGGACGGACAGCTGCGCACGGGCTTCGATGTGGTTGTGGCCGCTCTCCTGGGCGCCGATGAGTTTGGCTTCAGCACAGCTCCCTTGATTGTTATGGGTAAGTGAATGCCTCAAGCACTCCTCCGGCTTAATCTCCCATCTGTGATCCTTAGGCTGCACCATGATGCGCAAGTGTCATCTGAACACCTGTCCAGTGGGCATTGCCACACAGGATCCTGTACTGCGCAAGAAATTTACTGGCAAGCCCGAGCATGTCATCAACTTCTTCTTCATGCTGGCCGAGGATGTAAGTGATTAATCCACAATTTTCTCCTCTCACTTACTCAATTCTCAATTCCCTTCAGATCCGTAAAATCATGGCGAATCTGGGCATACGAAAATTCCAGGACCTGATCGGACGCACCGATCTATTGCGTATCGCCAGCCAGCGCGACAACAAGGCCAGCAATCTGGATCTGAAGCTGCTGCTGCAACCGGCGCTGGAGCTGCGCCCGGGCGTCAACATTGTCGGTGGCTCGGTTAAGCAGGACTTCCAGCTGGAGAAGCGCGCCGATAATCAGCTGATCGCCCAGGCCCAGCAGATCTTCAACGGTGCCCAGGACAATGTCACTGTCAAGATGGCCATACACAACGAGGAGCGCGCCTTTGGCTCCACGCTCAGCTATCACATTGCCTGCAAATACGGCGAGGCCGGTCTGCCCAGCGGCAAGAGCATCGACATCCATTTGGAGGGTTCCGCTGGCCAGAGTTTCTGCGCCTTCCTCGCACGCGGCGTTAATGTCACCCTGAAAGGCGATGCCAACGACTATGTGGGCAAGGGCCTGTGCGGTGGCAACGTGGTGATCACCCCACCGGACACAGCACCGTTCGAGTCGCATCTGAACGTGATCGTGGGCAACGTGTGCCTCTATGGCGCCACCGAGGGCAACGCCTACTTCCGGGGCATTGCCGCCGAACGGTTCTGTGTGCGCAATTCGGGTGTGACCGCCGTCGTCGAGGGTGTCGGAGATCATGGCTGCGAGTATATGACTGGCGGATTGGTTGTTATCCTGGGCTTGACCGGACGCAACTTTGCGGCGGGCATGTCCGGCGGCATCGCCTATGTCTACGACATAGATGGTTCGTTCAAGCCCAAGGTCAATCCGGAGTCAGTGGAGCTGCTGCCGCTGCAGCTGGACGAGGATGTGGCACTGGTCAAGCGGCTGCTGGCCGACTTCATAGAGAAGACCGACTCAAAGGTGGCCCGCGAGCTGCTCGACAATTGGGCCCAGGAGCAGGCCAAATTCGTCAAGGTCTTCCCGTACGAATACCAGAAGGCGCTCAAGGACATGGCCGAGCAGGAGGCGGTCCAACAGCCGGCCAAGGTGGCAGCCGTCGAGAATGGCAACGGCAAGCACGAGCCGCACATCAAGGACATCGAGGAGGCCATCCAGGATGTGGCCCTCGAGCAGAAGCGGGCCGATCGTGTGCTGGACAAGACGCGCGGCTTCGTCAAGTACAAGCGCGAGTCGGCTCCGTATCGCGATGCAACCGAACGGCAGCAGGATTGGAACGAGGTCTACAATTTCCCGCACGTCCGCAAGAACCTCAAGATGCAGGCCGCCCGCTGCATGGAGTGCGGTGTGCCCTTCTGTCAGTCCAACTCGACGGGCTGTCCGCTGGGCAACATCATACCCAAGTGGAACGACCTGATCTTCCACGGCGAATGGCAGGAGGCACTGCGTCAGCTGCTGCAGACGAACAACTTCCCCGAGTTCACCGGTCGCGTCTGTCCCGCTCCCTGCGAGGGCTCCTGCGTGCTGGGCATCTCGGAGCCGGCGGTGACCATCAAGAACATCGAGTGCGCCATCATCGATCACGCGTTCGAACAGGGCTGGATCAAGCCCGAGATACCAGAGACGCGCACCGGCAAGCGTGTGGCCATCGTTGGCTCCGGGCCCTCCGGCCTTGCCGCTGCCCAGCAGCTCAACCGTGCCGGACACTTTGTGACGGTGTTCGAGCGCAACGATCGCGTCGGCGGACTGCTGCAGTACGGCATTCCCACCATGAAGCTGTCCAAGGATGTGGTCAAGCGGCGTGTGGATCTCATGGCCGATGAGGGCATCGAGTTCCGCACCAATGTGCATATTGGCAAAGACACCAGCGCCGAGAAGTTGGTGCAGGGGTGAGTTCAGCAGACCATCAAGCACATGGCACTAATCCTTACTAATCCTTCCTTCTCTTTCCACCTGCACAGCTATGACGCCGTGCTGCTGACCACCGGCTCCACCTGGCCACGTGACCTGCCCTTGGCCAATCGTGATCTGCAGGGCATTCACTTTGCCATGGAGTTCCTCGAGGCGCAGCAGAAGAAGCAGCTGGGCGGCAAGAAGGAAATCATCTCGGCCGCCGGCAAGGATGTCATCATCATCGGTGGCGGCGACACTGGCTGCGATTGCATTGCCACCTCGCTGCGCCAGGGCGCCAAGAGCATAACCACCTTTGAGATATTGCCGGAGCCGCCGGTGAAGCGCGCCGACGACAATCCCTGGCCGCAGTGGCCCAAGGTGTTCCGCGTCGACTATGGACACGAGGAGGTGCGCGTCAAGTGGGGCAAGGATCCGCGCCAGTACTGCACCACGACCAAGGAGTTCGTTGGCGAGAACGGCCACATCAAGGGCGTCCACACCGTCGAGGTGGAATGGACCAAGACGGAGACGGGTCAGTGGCGCATGCAGGAGGTGGCCGGATCAGAGAAATACTTTGCCGCCGATCTGATTCTTCTGGCCATGGGCTTCCTCGGCCCGGAAAAGACGGTGCCAAGCGAGCTGGGCCTGGAGCTCGATCCGCGCGGCAACATAAAGGCCTGCAATGGACAGTATGGCACCTCGAATCCCAAGGTCTTCGCAGCGGGCGGTAAGTCCACCAGGTGGAGTAACTAAAAAAAAACAGCTCTTGAGAAGGTCTACCTTACAGATTGCCGGCGCGGTCAGTCGTTGGTGGTTTGGGCCATTACAGAGGGTCGTCAGGCGGCGCGTCAAGTGGACTCTTATCTGACTGGTCATCCCAGCGGCTTGCCCGGACCCGGCGGGGTCATTGATCCCACAGGACCCAGGGCCTAAGTACCTGATGATGGGGCTGCTGATGCGAGGAGTTTGTCTGTGTGCGTGCGTCGTCCTTAGCATAGAAAAATTCGTGGGTTTTCGCTTGAAAACCGATTTGCAATTTGTGATTTTTATTTTCGCGATTTTTAGTTTAGTTAACACTAAAAAAAAAGACTTGAGTTTTTTACACTATTAAACACGCTTTCGTTTTTGGTTTTATTGCTTGTGCGACGCCACGCCCATACGGCGCTGCTGGCAAGGCTAGCTGTCGCGATGCCCTCCAAAATGTTGTTGCAGAAAGAGTCAATTACGAATCCAAACGAACGTTTCCAAAATCCCAAAATTCTGGGTTTAAAAAAAATCACATATATCCAAATTCAAGGACAATAACTAGAAATTATAGTTACCGCGTTAAAAAAAAGATAATATTATACTATCACATAATAGATATGCTTTTCTGTTCAATGATATATTGATATTGTACTTATATGGTTTAGGAGTTTCGAGAACTGTTTGAAAATTGGTATGCTGAATTCCCCAATTAATACAATTATTTATGGCACAGAACAAATATGTAATCGTCTCAGCCTATATCGAATGCATTTGTAGATGTTGTTTGTTTTTTGAGCTACAACTGATCGTTAATTGCAAAAGTACCTACAAACTATTTACAATATTTATTATAAATATTGGTATTTTAGTAGCCATATGTTAAATGTCCCTTTGGCCAGCTACCATTATTAATATACATATACGTTTAACAACCAAATTATCGATTACAATATATATATATAGATATATATACCTTCTATATAAAACATATATGTGAAATAAAATGGTGAAGTATTCAATATATTAACGTGTTGCAAGCAAAATTTCAAAGAACTTTTTATTTTACCCGCCAAAGTTGAGCCGCTGAAAGGCTGGCTGCTACAGCAACAGTCGATATATCGATACATGTGAAATATCGCTTACTTTACTGGCAATCGACTAATTTAAAACGATGTTGCCGCTTGTCAGTGTGTACGTGCTGAAAACATAAAAACAACATTTCTTTTCGCCATAGGGCAGCACTGTGCGTCTTTCGCACGCGTATTTTTGTGCAGATTTTGTGTGGAAATTCATAGTTATTTGTTGTGAAAATAGTAAAAATACAACTGCATCATGGCCCAATTCGATCTAACACGCATCAATTGTCAATATCTGGACAGACATTTGACTTTTCCACTTCTGGAGTTTTTGTGCGGCAAGGAGGTTAGAAAATTCATTGCTTCGTGTCACCGTCATCACCCAAATGGAAAAATGCCGAACAAAGCGCATAATGTGTCTATTTAATGTTTGTTTTGTAGATCTACAATCAACTAGAGCTGCTGGAATACATTCTGGAGACGGTGAACAAGACGAACATGATTGATTACACAATGGACACGCGCAAGCGTCTCAATCTCAGCCAGGAGATGCCGGAAGAGCTGGTGCAGCGCAAGGCCGAGGTGTTGGCCACACTGAAGCAGCTCCAGAACGAGGTTGCGCCCATCATGAAGGCCACCGACATCCTGAAAAACGGCGAGAGCATGAAGGATTCGAAGACCTTCGTAAATGCCCTGCAAAAGGACTACAATTTCAAGGTGGAGCATCTGGAGAGCGCCTACAAGTTGGCCAAGTACTTGTACGAGTGCGGCAATTACCAGGAGTCCACTTCGTATTTGTACTTTTGTCTCATTGTCATGTCGCCCAACGATAAGGTGAGTCGCATCATTTTACGCCCAGAATTGGTGTCTAATTGCGTTTCTTCCTTGCAGAATTACCTGAACGTGCTGTGGGGCAAGTTGGCCGCCGAGATTCTGACACTGAACTGGAACACTGCCCTGGAGGATTTAACACGTCTGCGTGACTACATTGACAGTGCCAATTTTTCGACCATCCAGGCGCTGCAGCAGCGCACCTGGCTGATCCATTGGTCCGTGCTGGTGTTCTTCAACCATCCCAAGGGACGCGATCTCATCATTGAGATGTTCCTGTACAAGCCGCTCTATCTGAACGCCATACAGACGATGTGCCCGCACATAATGCGTTATTTGGCCACCGCTGTGGTCATCAATCGCACGCGTCGCAATGCGCTCAAGGATTTGATTAAGGTCATACAGCAGGAGTCGTACACGTACCGTGATCCCATCACCGAGTTCCTCGAGTGTCTCTACGTGAACTTTGACTTTGAGGGCGCCCGCCTCAAGCTGCACGAGTGCCAAACGGTCATTTTGAATGACTTCTTTATTGTCGCCTGCCTCAACGAGTTTGTGGAGGATGCCCGTCTGATGATCTTCGAAACATTCTGTCGCATCCATCAGTGCATCACGATCAGCATGTTGGCCGACAAGCTGAACATGAAGCCCAACGAGGCCGAGTGCTGGATTGTCAACCTAATTCGCAATGCACGTCTGAATGCCAAGATCGATTCGAAGCTGGGCCATGTGGTGATGGGCACACAGCCACTGAGTCCGTACCAGCAGCTGGTGGAGAAGATTGACTCGCTGTCGATGCGCTCAGAGCATCTGGCTGGTCTGATTGAGCGTAAGAGCAAACAAAAGAATCAAGAATCGATCGACTCCTGGAAGTACTATTAAGCATAAGATAAACATTTTTTTGTATTTCAATCCGTTGGCAATGCCTGCGTGCATTACAATTGTAAACAAACGTCACATGGCGCGAATAAAACAACATCTTTATACGCAGCCTGAATAGCCCACTTGTAATTTATATAGAGTATAAACGATAGCTGCCTTTCACATGCTCAACATCGAATTTAAATTTTATTTCCATAGGGAATAATAAGTTACAAAACAATACGATGGCTGATTTCAACCGTGGCTTTTACAAAAATTTATAACTTGTCTAGCCTATAATGCAAATGGTTCTAGTCCTAGTCCTAGTTCTCTAGCTTCTAGCTTCTTGTACCAATGACTGTGCGCCTGGCGCCGAACGAGGGTCATACGATTAATTGCTACCGCAGTTTGTCCTTGGCTGCGGTCGGTTTGACCACCGACCAAGCGCGTGTCGGCAGATCCTGCAGATAGACGATCCACTTGCGCACCACCAGCAGCCAAATAATGCCATAGACTACGCACACCATCGCCTCCAGGTAGTAGCCATCGAAGATAATTTCACACTTGCCGGCAGCCGTGGTGCAGCTCTGAAAGAAATTTATAAAATTAGAGGAATCTATTCGTGCTGCACTTGTAGCTGGAGGCACTTGCCTGCTGTCCCTCCTTGTCGACGCAGGGATTGTCGGGCTGTGTGGTGCACTGTTTCACGGTTAGCACATCCACCAGCCAGAGCAACACCGTGTTGGGCCAGTTGCCGCCGAGATTGCATAGAGTATTAAGGAATGTCATGTAGGTGCCGCCAACGGCGGGATCGGATATTTTGGCGAAGAATGCCATGGCGGCCACAAACATGCAGTAGAGGAATACTTGATAGCAGCCATAGCTAACGACCAGAAGCACATAGTAGTAGACGGGCACCTCGCCGCCGGAAATTAAATACGGCGTAACATACGCGATCAGCGAGGCCACACTGGCCAGCACAATGCGATAGGGTATCGCCTTCAAATACACATCCATGGGACGCGGTCCGTTGGTGTATTTGCCCACCAGGATAGGAAGTATGAGCTGCAGTGGAATCACGGGTATGGCCAACAATGCCAGCTTCTCCTTCGGCACGCCGGCATCGATGAGCTTCAGTGAGGTGACCGCGTCGGAGGCGGCAAATGTCACTTTAACGGTAAGCAGAATGCCGGCAAGGATTTGCACGGGCCGCTTGCGCACCATGTCCCACAGGACTTTGTAGCTTTCGTGGATGTTCAGTTCGTGCTCCTCCTGGTAGCGGGCCTCGGTGTGCGCGTCCACGACGTCGTTTTCGCGCTTGAACAGTGCCACCAGCGTTGTGGCTACCATGAACGTGACGCCCCAGAACCAGAGGAAACGTGGCAGTGTTATCATGCCCTCATCCTCGGGCACAGAGCGCAGATACGAGTTGCAAAAGTCCTTCGACTCGAGCGCAATGAACACCACATAGCCGAAGAAGTAGCCAGCCGTTTGGCCGACGCTGTTGCAGGTGGACGCATAGCCCACATTGCAACGTTTCAGCATGGTCAGGGCCCAGCCATCGACAGCGATGTCCTGTGTGGCGGCAAGAAAATTCAGCACGAAGAACAGCAGCGTCAGCAGCGGCACATTCGGCTCGAGTCCATCGCCGCCCAGCCACTGATCTACGTGCGCCGACAGCAGCAGCATAAAGGCGCCCAGCAGATACTGCACGGGCACCAGCCACGATTTGCGGCGTCCAAAGCGTCGCACATACAGCGAGTCCACAATGGGCGCCCACAGCAACTTGATGCTGAACGGCCAGTAGGCAAACGAGAATTCCGCCTGCTGTTTGTAGCTGGCGCCGCGATTCTGCAGCAGCATTGGAACGGCGGCGATCAGGCCGATGGGTATGCCCTGTAATACGTACAGGAACAGGAGTAAGGCAATGTTGCCTTTGTCGCCACGCAAATCGGGCTTCTCCTCGGCTTTATCCTCTGCATCGGCCATGGATTCGACGAGCTCTCGCCCGTCTTTTGATTGACCCCGTCGGCGTGCGTACATGTTGCTGCCTGCAAATCGAACTAATCAAATGTGATTTGAATGTTCAAAATGTCTTTCGATTTTCCCTCACCCGTTGCTGTTTTAATCAGCGCAAATACAACAACAACAAGAACAATAACAACACCTGCAGGTCCACGTCACTTTAACGGCGTCAAGTGTTAGCAACCAGTTTCAAAAATATTTATATGGATGTACTTTTGGTCGTTTATCCAATTTTTGTTTTACAAATTAATTTAAGCGCTTTATTTCATATTGTGACGATGTGGCTACGGTTTGTTGACGTTTGCGTGTCGCTTAATGCAAGTACTTTTTGCATTTAGTGTCGACGGTTCCCTGTAGCAACGTCAATTTATCGAACAGCTAGTATCGTTATCGATACTTTCATTCAAAGCTCATTTTGCAACGGCTTTTCGAGATAAATTAATTGCGAAGTAAACGAGTAGATAGCTATTATAAATTATTGATCTACTCATAAAATGTACATGTCTGCACACAGTATGTTCAGCTCCCGCGCTATAGCTGATAAGACCATCAACCTATGTGCAAGCGCAAATATTAATTCACCCAAAAGCAAACCAACTTTATTTTTAGCTGTTTTATATTTTTTGTGATAAAGTGACTCGGGCTCTTGCTTTGCATTGCTTTTCCGTTTGCGATTACATATCAAGTATTTCAAAATTAAGTATTCATATCGTATATACTGTTACAGGCTCCAAATCTGCTTAAATATCAATTTCATTTCCATTTCAAGACAAATTCATAAACTTTCAAAACAGGTTTCGCTTATTTTTCTTTTTTTAAAAAAGTCCGACCCAATTGTGGCTGTGAGTGTTCATTAATTTTTCGCTTAGCTTAACTAATAAAGATTTTTAATTGAAACAGGCTGGCTGTGTGGCGTATGATTGATAAAGTCGCTTTGCATGCTTTCCATTTGCTGTTATTGTTTTGTTTTTGATCGTCGCGATGTCTACCAACTGGTTTTTGTTTTTCTATCGTTTTTATTTTATTGTTTCTTATTTGCTGCTCGCATGGCGTGCTGCTCCAGTTAATTAAATTGTTGGAAGGCCGTTGCAAATTGTTTCTATTTGGCGGGCGAGCCGCAGAAGACGGACTCCTCCCATTTGTGGTGTACCTCGGGCGTCAAGTTGCTTATCTGCACGTGCACGGCTTGGTGTTTCTCGAACTTGGGCGGAATGGCGCACAGGCGATACTTGACCTCATCGCCGGGCATGGGCACATATTCACCTTCGATGCTGTTTCGAGAAATGAGTCAACGTTAATTTCGTGTTGCAATTGTGTTTGTGCGTGTGTGAAGGGCAAGTGCAATATACAAAAAAAAAAAAAACTTACTCGGAAACATGGCAAAAAACGTCCTCGCCGCCGCTATGGGGTGTTATAAAGCCGTGTCCTTTGGTGCGGCTAAAGGATTTCACAACACCGCTCACAACAGGGTTTTCCATGGCGCGCGCCGAACTGTGTGTGTGTGTGTGTGTGAGCGTGCGTGTATTTATGCCAAAGCAAATGGAGAAGAGAAAAAAAAGGAGGAGGAGAAGCAGACAATTAAATCAATGCGAGATGAGAAGGTCGAGAGTGGGTGGCCAAGAGGGGGGACTTACGTCGAGGCCGTGCGTGTGCGTCGCGTGATGATGGGGCTCGGCAGCTGCAGCGAGGCGTTCGGACTATGGCTATTTTGATGATAGACCGGCGGCTTGGCGGACAGCATCTTTTCGGGTGTTTTTGCCTCGGCCATTGCAAGAGTTACTTCCTGTTATGCGGTGTTAGGCAGGCAGGAGGGGAATGATGTAAGTATTGAACTTAAATTTGTAGCGGCACTCTGGCAGTGGTAGTAGTAGTGGCAGCGGCTTTCGCTTGCCTCGCGCGTGTTTCAGTCTCTCGCTGAAATGGACAGCAGCCAAGTCTGTCGGGTTCAAGGACAGAGCGGTTAGTCAGCAAATTGCGTTGCGCTTAAAAAAAAATCAAGCAAATAAACTCGAATGTCGCTCACCAAACTTCACGCAAACTTGCGGTAAATATCTGGTCGTGAGTGGGGGGTTTCGGGCCTGGGCAATTTACAATTTACATCCAGTCACTAATACTGATGCAATGTATTTGCCGGAATTTGCAATTCGCGATGTATGTGCCGGCAAAGTTATTTCAGAATAGTGCGCGAATATTTCACAATTCGAAACTAGTTTGGTGTTCGCAATGATTGCAATTATTTATAATTCAGCGTTATTTTCTGCACAATAACTGCACTAGCAAACAAACACAAACACAGTTGTGCTTTTCTTACCACAACCAAAAATGAATGGCGTCGGCGGCGTCGAAATGGCTCGTATATCGATACTTTACCAGAGATACTCGATTACTCTTTTTGACAGTGCTGCCAGATGATGTGTAGCTCTGCCAGATGTTGAAAATATCAACGCGCTTTAGCAATTTGTTTTATTGGCCTACAAGCAAATGCAGCAGAATGCTTAGCCCATTAAAGCATTTCAATATTAATTTTTAGTATCAACATTGTCGACTTTTATAACCCAAGCAACTAGCATAGGCAATTTCACAAGCCTGCGCCATGAGCGGCAGTGAATCGGAATCATCGGAACAGGACACGGAGAGCGAAGACTTTCAGCCCATAATGCGACGCACTTCGCCCAGGTATCAACGGATGGGGCCCACACAAGATCCACAAGCCGATGCATTCGAAGAGGTGCTGGATGACCAGATGCGTGCGGAGATCGCTGGCGCACTGCGAGATGAAATAGTGCAGCGACGTAGCTTGGATGTGCTGCCCGTGGAGGACGAGGAAGACGAGGACGAGGTCGACGAAGAGGAAGACGCAGCAGATCCCGTTGCAGCAGATCCCGAGGCAGCAGATCCTGTTGCAGCAGCTCCAGAGGCCGCTGCAGATGCGGACGACGGGCCAGAGCCACCGCCTATTGAACGCGATGAAGTTGTTCTGGTAGAACCAGATGTGGAACAACCATCAACATCTCGCCGAGCGCAACAGCAGCAGCAGAATGATGTAATAAGCCTTGACTCGCCATCGCCACCAAAGAAACGCAAGCGTCTGTCCCATGTGGACAGCAAGGAAATGGGCACCCCGGTAGCCAGATCCTCGAACGACGACGATGAAGATGACGGCATGACGTGCCCCATTTGCTTGGAATCGTGGGAGATGAGCGGTGATCATCGATTGGTCTCGCTGCGCTGCGGCCACCTGTTCGGCGATTCCTGCATTCGACGCTGGCTCATCGAGAGCCAGCGCCAGTCGGCCGTCAAGGTGTGTCCCCAGTGCAAGACGAAGGCTTCCAATCGGGACATACGCTGCCTCTACGCGAAGCGTTTGCGAGCCATCGATCGTACCGAGGAGCACGACATGCGCAGGGAGCTAGACAACGAGCGTCGCCGCATCCAGGCGCTGACCATGGAGCTGGCCACAGCGAAGATGACGCATTCGATGACCCTCAACAAGATGAACGCACTGCAGCTGGACAACGAAAGGCTGCGACAGGTGGTGCGCGCGGGCGGCGGCAGTCGCGGCGCCTTTGCCGACGATCTCGGCAGTGGCAGCTCACTCAAAACGCTCAGCCAGTTGGCCAGCCATCGCCTGTACATGGAGAAGAACTTTGAGATAACACGGGAGCCCGGTTGCCGGGTGCTGCTCTACTCGGCGCCGCACTCCACGCTGATTGCGTCGCAGAAGAGTGCACAGAATCTGTTTCCCGGCTACGGAGTGCGCTTTATCGATCCGCCTACTTTTAAGCCCCTCCACTTTCTGCACACTTCGGCGCTGCTGGTGCGGGATATTGGCTTTAGTGACAGTCAGCACCTGCTGACTGTGGCCAGCCGGGAGACGCGCATCAAGACCTTCGATATACGCACCCGGCTCTGCACCAACATGTTCACGGCCAACGACAAGCAGCTGTGGTCCTGCGGCGTTGATCGCAATGAGCGTGAACATTTTCTATATGCGGGCGATTTACGTGGCGGCGTCTATGTATTTGATATGCGCTTCCCGGAGACGATCCTCAGCGAGTTTCAATCTGAAGGTGTGTGCTCACAGTTGCTTCAATTTCTCGATTATATCTGATCTATTTCGTTTTGCAGATAACTTTAGTCCTGTGATAAATATTCTGGCCGTGCCCGCGGGCAAAGTATTCAGCAATGGTGGCTTCCTGGTCTGCCAGCTGAGCATAGTGAAATTCTACGAGTATACCAACGAAACGGCGGTGCCCACGCGTCTCAATGTGGACGGTCCATTTCTGTCCATGCAGTATGATGTGGTGCAGGAAACGGTGCTCTTCTCGGCACGCTCCAATGCCCAGTATCCGCAGTCGCGCTTCATACTCGCCAAGCTAGACAAAATTGATGGTGTTCCAGTGCTCAAGATAAAGGCGACAATATTTGGCTCAACTGCCACGCCCTATATGACACGGCCCACCCAGTTGGGCGTGGATGATAATACGCTAGTCATCGGCTATTTGCAGGACAACAAGCAGCTGATGATGTACGACGTGCGGCGCGAGGAACGCGTCCAAACGATGCCCGTCAACGAGGTGGTCTACGACATCTGTCCAGTGAGCACGCCGGCTGGCTCCTACCTGGCCGCCCTGACCGACAACAAGTGTCGCATCTACAAGGTGAACAGCAGCAGGAACTGAATTATTTGTGGCTGCTTGCCCATAATTAAGTTAGTAACTAGTGAATTAGTTAAACAGTTGCTTTATCTTTCTTTGTGGCATTTTATTTAAACATTCTCCTTGCTTGCTTCATACACAAACTTGAAATATAATTATATTTTACTTTTATTTCTCATTCTTTATTATTGTATCACTTTACACACACACACACACAGATCTTGACCATAATGGTATACATATATATTTGAAGAGCTCTTTTGATTCTAGTATATTAATTGTGTTTGTTTTGTTTTTTGTGGGCTCTTAACTCTGCGAACATGTACGACTACATACATATATAGATATAAATCGTTTTTGTATATTGAGTATATTTTAAGGAAAAGAAGGTTGAAAAGTAAAAATGCAGCATTTGACATTAGTTAATAAATGTTATTTTAAATATACATAGTATAAAGCTATAGAAAATGTTTTATACACATATATATTTTTTGGACTCCATTGAATTTACGAAATGAAATAAATTCAAGCATGACTTTATCTAGTAAATACATATATATATGTGTATGTAAATTGTAGCCCCACGGGACAGTCTCAAATGTTAAACACACGTTAATATAGTTTTTCTTTGATTTTCAATTTTCTTTCATTTTGTTCTTCCTGTTGTTGTCTCACTAAAACTAATTGTTTGATTTCGAGTCTATGTAAAATTGTATCAAAAAAAATCGTTGGTCAAAGGTTTTTACTAACCGCTCAGCTATATGGTATATATATATATATATTTATAATTAGTATATAGATTTATAGAGTGTGTGTATATAGATAGATAGATAGTTGAAAGACGCCAATTTTGTCTATACTTTTCAAGTATATTTTCAATATATATATTTTGTTGTGTTTTATTTGTGGTGCATGTGTCTGTGTATTTAGATTAAAGAATACACTATCATAGATATATGCATGTATATGTTTTTGTTTTTGTGTTATGTTTAGTGGATACATACTTAGATGTATATATTTATATAATGAAATCGGGGAGAAACTCGCAAAGACAGATAGAAAGAGAGAGAGAGCGTGAGTTGAAAAGATAAAAGAACAGGCCGAACTTTGTCATAGGTTGAGAGCGGGATCAGCTTAGTCGAGGCGCGCATAGCGCGGCACAATGTCCTTGCTGATCCAGTAGTTGCAGTGCTCGTGATCCTCCTGTGGCAGCGCATCCTGGCCCACAATGATGACCCGGCGACGCGTATCGAAGGACTGCACCGTGCCATGGGAGACGTAGTAGTAGAAGAGCTGCTGCATCGCCGAGACAAAGCGTCGCTGCTCGACGGTGTGCGGCTCGTAGCGACCCAGTATGGCCTGAACGTCGGCGTCCACGGTGGCCAGCTGATCGTCGCCCTCGCCCTGGGTGACCACATAGAAGGGCACGCTCGGCTGCAGGCGGGCGTTCGTGAGCAGCGGACAAACGGTGCGTATGTCTGTGATGATGGCGACAAGGGCCGCGTAGTTGGTGGCATTGTAGCGCTGGATGATCTCGTCGGTCAGGCCGAGGGCGCCCAGCTGTGAGTTCTGCAGATACGAGCGCACCTCCTCGGCGGTCCAGTTGGCGTGCAGTTCGCGCAGTTTCAGCGTGTGCGCCTCGTGGCTGGTGGCGCCCATCACAAAGCGCGGATGTTGCAATTGTTGGGCCGTGGGCACCTGCTTCCAGGACTCGGATGGATGCTGGTAGAGGATTTGGCCGTCCAGCACCAGCCACTCATGACGATTGGCATTGGCCAGCTCCTCGGCCTGCGGCACCGTGACGGGGAAATGGAACCAGGTGTCCGGCGTGGCTGCCCACAATTTCTCGGCGGAGGCCTGGCGCAGGCACTCGGCATCCTGGCAGTCTAGCGTGGCCATGAGCTGCACATTCATGCGCTCCGACTCCTGCAGCGGCTTGCCCGGAAAGATTGCCGACGAGGACGAGGCCCAGGCGCGCGTATAAAGCCCATCCAGCTTGGAGGAGCTGACCAGCGCCGAGACGAGCGTGGCGCCCGCCCGATGGCCCAGCAGGGTGACGGATTTGGCGTCGCCGCCAAAGTTCAAAATGTTTAGCTGGATCCACTTGAGCGCGGCGATAATGTCGGTGAGCGCATAGTTGCCCGAGGTGTGCGGACGCGACTCCTTGGTGAGTGCGTCCAGGGCCAGGAAACCAAAGACGCCCAGCCGGAAATTGGGACGCACAAAGATGACATCGTGGGAGCGCGAATAGCGCGCCGATGGACGCAAGATGCCCGGCGAGGGACCAGCCAGCGAATCGGCACCGATCAGCACCACCACGGGCAGGAGATTGGTGTAGCGCACGTGCGGCGTGACCACGTCCAGATAGAGGCAATCCTCGTCGCCAATGGTGGTGCCGTTGCCCAAACGTTGCGTGCAGACCGTGGTGCTGTTGTGCGTCTGCAGAGTTCCGTTCCAGCAGCCATCGATGTCCTGGATCAGCTCGGCCGGACGCCAGCGCAGATTGTCCAGAGGCGCCTTGGCATAGGGTATGCCGCGGAACGCAAACGCGTGATCCTCCTTAACGCCCTCGACCAGGCCGCAGCTGGTCACCGCCGAAATGTAGCGACCCTCGCGCAGCGGCGGCGACGTGAGCGTCTCGTGGGTGAGCACATAGCCAATCACGGCCAGGAGCAGCATGAACAGCAGTATGCCGAACACGATGAGCGCATCGTCCACGCTGCACTTGTAGCCGCGCAGGCGGCACCACAACGAAACGGGACGTTCGCCCTCCTCCTCCTCGGCGGCGGCCAGTTTCTGCTCGGCGGCCAGTTTGTCCGCTTTGAGGTCGCTCTTCAGCTCATCGGCGCCGTTGCTCTTGAGCGGCGCCCTGTCGACGGTATCCTGATCCTTGAGAGAATCATCCAGCGTTTCCATTGAGGCCAAGCCGGCCTTGCCCAGGCCCAGTTCCACATCGTCGCCGGCCTTCTTCTTGGGCATCATATTGGCAATGGGCAGCTTGATGGCATTGAGCAGGCCGCGTTTTGGCGGCGGATCTCCGTCCTCGGCGGCCGCTGCTTCAGCTGTTGCTTCTGTATGGAGTAGTTAGTTAGTTAGCTATTGATCAGGTTGACCAGGTGAGCGTCCGCTCTCAACTTACCCGACTTGGCATCCGCATCGCCGTTGGTCAGCTGCTTCTTCTGCTGCTCCTTGTCCGCCGCCGGTTTGCGCACGAAAAAGTTGCGCAGACGCTGGCCAAGACCGGCGCGTGCCTTCTGCTCTTCTTTGGGAGCTGCTGCGGTGGCATCGCCATTGGCCTCCTTCTCCTTCTGCTCCTTGTCCTCCTCGAGCAGCTCGCCCTCGGCGCCGTCGCCCTCCGCCTTCGGTTTGTTCTTCATGAAGAAACCGGGCAGCTTGAGACCGCCAATGGGTATCTTCTTGGGCTTCACCTCGCGCTCCTCCTTGCTGATCTTCTTCTCGTCGGAGTCGGCGGCACCGTTCGGCTTGTTGCCGTTCTCCGTGGGTATGTCAATGATCTCCTCGCCATTGCCACCGGCTGCTTTCCCGGCCGGATCTTTGGCATCCTGTGGCACCGGCGACTTTTTGCCCGCATTCGGTGTGGCCGGCTTCGATGTCTGTGGACTGGGCGACTTCTCTTTCGATTCGGCCTTCTTGCTGTCCAGCATTTTGTCCGTCTCCTTGGGCTCGTCCAGTGGCTCCTGTGCCGCTGTTGTCGTTTCAGTCTGTGGGGTTTCCTTCTCCTCGAGCTCGCCCATCTTTCAGTGTTTGCTGTGTGAAAAGGATTCGCAGTAGCTGTGCTTCCTGGCCAACTTTAGAGAACTCTGTGCGAATTCTGCCAACGAAATGAAGAGTTGATTGATTGATTAGTTGATTGCAATTATCGAGATCCTCGCCAGCTGCGCCGCTAACCTGGACTTGATATTTATTTATTTGTTAACTAGGTTAAACTTTGGCTTCGATTTGCTTTTTGTTGTAGTTGCTAGGCAGCTAAGGATCTAGGATCTATCACGATCGCCGTCTGATTCGCTTCTAGCTGCCGCTGCGTTCGACGCTTCTCTTTAAATACGGGAGAGGAAAGTCCCGAGCAAAGGACGCAGCTGAGCTGCTTGGGCCAAATGTCAAAGCCGGCTGCGCATGTCCTTTGTTCGATTTCGGTTGCTTGCGCATTTTTTCCCACTACCTGAACGTGCCCGTCTTGCCCGTTTTCCCTACCTGGAAAAGCGTCTCAGGTAAGCGTGGAAATTCGCTTGCCTCGGACATGGCAGCCGCATGGCATTTTCGGGGCGGGAAGACCGCAAATTTATTAAGCAGCCAGCTGCGCTCATATCATATCAGACAGAAACCAACCCGCCACAGCCGGCCCCTGTCCCTGTCCCTACTACTGACCCTGTCCCTGCTACGTGCGCTTTATCGCATTTCACACATTTCCATAAGGAAAAACGTAGTCGCCTTTTAATTAGCGGAAAACTTCGAACGCAACGTTTGCTGTTTAAGCAAATTCTGCTGCTGTCCAAGGACAACAGGAACCCGACTTGGCCTCAATCATTAAGAGCGACGCCGGCGGCTGCGAAATTTCCAGTTATTAGTGCGACAAAGGCACGTCCTGGTTTTCAGTTTGGCTAATTGACCACAGCTCAGGCGACAGAAGTCATGAGAAAACCGTTAAAAACAAAAAACGAGCAGCAATTAACTCAAATGGTATTTTTTATTGAATGAGAATTCTGAGAACTTAGCAAGGAAACTCGTTAAAAAGATATTAGCTGGGATTTCCAAAAATGTAAGCATCAAAATATGTTAACTAGTAAATTTAAATAAAAGCTTAGCTTAATTTATTTTCTATTTTAATATTATAAATTGAAATTAGACACTATTATTAATTAGTATATTTATAATAAGAAATCTTAAATGATATTTAAATATTACTTTGCCTTGCACAGTGGTTCGCAATTGAAACACATCCATTCCAAAAGTGTAATTAATATAAAAATTAACAACTTTTAGCTAATGCTATTAAGACATCTCTACAGTTACATTTCATGCTAAGATTCCAACATGTTATCTCATTGTTAAATTCCTTAGTTAAATAACTATAAAGCTTAAATTATTTGTACTATCAAACTAGCTTTTGAATAGTTCTGGCTACTGATTTCCTAGGCTGAGAGCTAATAATAAAACATATTCTTGCTTGGGATTAGAACCCACAAACTCATAGCTCAATTGCCGGAATCCATTAGATTCTTTAGGCATTGTTAAAATCTATTTATTCAGCTCTCTTCTTCATGCTGAATAAAGCTGTTAAAGCTTATTAAATATATAAAGGAAATAAATATTTATTGGTCTGTTTTTTAAGCTTTTTCAACTTTTTAGTTAGTGTTTTAATTAACAATAAAAAAATCTGATTTTTTTTGGAAAATCATTTTATTGACAGCTCAGCTGTAAGCTGATAAAGCTCAAGACTCAAGACAAATACGGTGAAGAAACAGAAAGTAGTGCCAGCCACAATCTACAACAAAGTATCAAAGCCAAAGAAGCCTCAACAAAAACTTCTAGAACTTACGCACCAGCGCCATTCAAAGAATGGAAAACGATGCCGAGTCGTGAACTCTGTCCGTGTAAATCAAACGAAATTCCATTAAAATGTGAACTTAAAGTTCAAATCGTTGCGTGACATAATCTGTGGACATTATCATTATCATTATCGCCAAGAGTGTGCGATGTTTGGTCAACTGCATGGAAATTGTGCAGTGCGGTGGAAAGCGAGAGGGAAAGCTGAACTGAACAGAAGTGAACTGAAAAATGGAACACGACAAATCGAATAGAACGCAACGAATGTTGCGTATCGAAAGTGAAAAAAGTGTCACTTGTGGCACAAAACAAAAACACATGCAACATGGCAACAACAAGAGAGCGCGCAATGGAAATCCAATTGAAGCGGATTTCAGGGCATTAGCAGCACTCCAGGATGGGGGGAGGCGAAGGGGGAGAGTGGGTTGGCAGCGGGGATCTGTCCGTTACAGACTCGTTAACAGAAGCAGGTCAAAGTAATTATAACGCACGCCAAGCGACGTCCACTGAACTAAACAGACGCATAGTTGATGTATCTGTATCTGAGCAACTGCATCTGTATCTGTATATGTATCTGTATCTGAGCAACTGCATCTGTATCTGTATCTGTGTGCGGCGTCTTTATTGCAATTGCGAAAAAAGAGTCCACAAAGTTGTGCTGCTCAATTCCAAACAGTCATCATTGTTGATTAGCTGAGAAATGTGTTGAAAGTCTGTTGACCATCCGCAGACAAAGGGGCCAAAGTTGACGCGCCCATCGTCACGCATGTCCCCGCCAGATATCTGGGCAATATATCGGACTGTCTACAACTAAACAGTCGATGGTATGTCTATGTCTATGTCTGCATGTGTGCCCAGTCTATAATTTGCCTTGCCTCATAAATTAAATCAAATTCGAAACTTGCGTTTGACATGCGATTCCCTTTTCCTGTACTGTTTTTTCGGTTTTCTTTTGTTTTATTTTTTTTGTTTTAGTACCGCACACGAAAATTGCCGTTAAAACATAAAAGTGTTGCGTCGACAAATGCTGCAAGCATATTTTGTTTTTCTTTAGGGGTGTAGGCACCGTGGTGTGAGGTTTATGTGTGTGGAAAATGGGGGCATTATAATCTATCAAAAGTCAGTTCAAGCATAAAAAGCTTTTAGGAAGTTTGTAAGTTTCCTTTTATGAGAAAATGAAAAAAGTTGGGCAATAGAATTATAATTAATTTGAAAAAATATATTGTTATAACTACTATTGTGTTTATGGAAGATTCAAAATTAAGGTTACGATATATTGATTTAATTTCTATTATAATCTTGTGCCGAAATGTGGAAAGCATTAAAGAAAACATCTATGTGCCCATAAAGTAAATATGTATATATCTGATAAACATCAAGAATTGAGGCCATATATAAATTTAAATGTTTGTATGTAAAATAGTCGATCAGTTTAAATATTTCTAAATAAACTAATATAGTAGTTTATCAAACAAATCAAATCGAGTTATATCATTAAAAATCGAATAAAATCTGTACCATATCCAGACTCTTTCATCATTCATCTTTATTTAAATTTTGTAATGACAAAAATTATTTTTATTTTAATTTGCCGTTTGATTTTCAGCCCACTGTGCGACGCTAAAAAGCATGCAACATAAAAGTCAAACCACAAATTAAAACTAATCCAACCCCCAAACACTAAAGCTGAGCAACAACAGAGCACGCACTTAGCCAAAGAGCCAACGATTAATGCTCGAACTTAAATCAGCTAATAAATTTTGGGCATATCTTTGGCATGTCCAAAAAACACTTTGAAACGCATAAAAATGCAATTGTTGTGCACACCACTGAAGTGACCGATCGATCAGTGGGTACAGTGAGAACTCTGGTAACTGCTACCAAAAAAATGCTGTTGATTTAATTGCCAACAAAGGCGCAACCTGAACCCTGGGTGCTGTACCGTTATAGCCAGCCAAGCGTGAAATAAAATTAAAGTAGGAAATGACAACAGATTGCAGTGGGTGTAAAAAGGAACGAGAAGGGTTTGCTTTGGAGAACTTTAGTTATCGTTGTTATTGTTATGATTGGTGTTGTCGTTGTTGACTAACTCACGCAAAAGTGAATTGAAGAATTGCTGTTGCCCACACCCACCGCCAGATGGCGTTGCATGTGCGTGTTGACACGCAGTATATATTGTAGAGGCAACAAACAACACCGCGGTGGCAGGGTTGTCACTCGCCGCAGGCGACAGGTAAACAGTACAACAATGAAATAAATATAAACATGCCCGTCCTGGACAATTAAACAGGATATTAGAAAGGAACTGCAGGCGCCCGAATGGACGGACGGACGTACGGGCCATTAAAAATCATGATTGTGATCAAATTTGAAGCGTTCAAACAAACGCGCTCACACCCAATACCCACTAAGTGTGTAGAAGTTTTGATTATATACGAGGAAATATGTCTAGACAGCAACAACAACCACAACAATCTACAAAATTATATTGGCAGCAGCAGCAAATGCAATTAACACGCGGCGGCGGGCACAAATTTCAAAAATTTCCGAGGCGCCGTGGGTGGAAAATTGCAAGGTGGTGAATTTAGGCGCCAGCAGTTGGCTAGCTGCAAATTGCAGTGCACCACCAGACACCAGCGACACCACAAAGCAATCAGCGGCACATTCAACAACCTGCGGCAAAGCGTTTTTCAATTTGCAACTCATATTTCAAAAGCACGCGCGCCTCTAACGAACTCAATTTGTCATCCGGACACCGGACACTGGACACTGGACAAGCGGCTTCAATGAAGGGTCCACCAAGCGCTTAGCTTGGCTAACAAGCTGCGGCCAACAACAACAACAACAGCAGCAGTCGCAGAGTTCAAGTGCAGATGCCTTGCGGCGCTTTTGCTGTGTATCTGTATCTGAGAGATACAATTTATTAAATGTTCCGCCCGCTTGAAATTAACTTTTAATAGCCATCAGCGGCCGTTTTACCTGTAAATGTTGTTCTTGCTGCTACTCTTGTTAATTTCATGGCGATTTATCAAACATGAAAGGAAGAAGCAGCAAAAAGAGAGGGAGAGAGAGAAGGCTGCTAATGAACTTGCGCCATTTGCCAATTGTTTACGTTGGAGTTCATTTGCCCGCACGTGTCCTCCACAGGATGTGTGTGAGGAATTGCCGCCCAGCCAAGCAGAAAATATGAAACACATAATCCCCAACCCAAGTCCAAAACCACAAGAGCCACACACGTGCACAAGCCGGAGACGTTTCCCGGTTTGATAGATGACAATCTCGGGTGCAGGTAGAGCAGAGGGCACCCATAAGGGGTTGAAATGCTCAAGGGATACGTAAAACTCTGGCGCCATTTCACTAGGGAATCAAACAAATTCCAAAATTGATGAGAGAATGAAAATGAAATGAAATAACTTTAAGTTTTTGCCAAGGAATACCCTTTCCATACGAAGACAGTGTATAATATTTCAGATATTACAAAAAAAAGTTTAATTTGAAAATATTCAAAAGATATTGAATTTCAAACTCAAGGATTTAATATGCTAAACTGGTTTGTCAAAGATCAGTAGAAAATTCTATTCATCCAATTCGAAAATGTTTAAAAACTTGATAAAATTTAACTGAAAAAAGTTCATTGGAGCATCTATTGTTTTCAAATATTTTAAATATTATAAATATATTTCATAATTGTTTCAAAAACTCTACATTTATTGTTTCCTAGGGTATATTTTAGTTTAGCGCTCTTCTGTTTATTTGTTTCGCTTTTTACGTTGCGCTCTTATCTTTAAAAAACAGATCAATGTAAGATTTTATTGCGCATTTCGAGCAAACAAGATAGCGTTTCGGATTTCCAAGTATCGCTCTATCTTTTTCGCTCTCACTCTCCCTCTCCCTCTTACTCTCTTTAGCTCGATTTTAAGGATGCGTTGCTTTTTGTTTATGAGCCAGCGATAACCCATAGATTGGGCTAGCAAGATTAGAAGCAGCAGGAACAGAAATGTGTGTGTGTGTGTGTGTGTTTGTGTTTGTGTGAGCTGAAGGGCACCACAGGATACTCAAAATGTGAGTTTACGAGTGTTGTCTGGTTTTTGAGTTAGGAGTCATTGGAACCAATGTTGTGTGTTCTTTATTTGATTTTTCATTATTTTTTTCTGCTTCTTCTTCTTCTTCTGACTGTTTACTTTGTGTGTCAACAGTGGGACATTGAAATTTATGAGTTGTTCCAATGGCTGCCTCATTAGTCAGTGTCAATAGAGTCGGAGTCGAGTGGCGAGCGAGATCTGTGGTAAGTGCTGGCTGGGATCGTTGAGGGATTTACGGTGCGCCGGAAAAGCCAATTGAAATGAAACATTTGACCATGAACCCGTGAAAAGCGGGAATAGCAATTGAGCTTGGGTTGGTGGGCGGGGGGTGGCGGAGGGGCACAACTGTTGAGCGTTTCATTTTGTTTATCTAGGCGTTGGAAAGTGTTGAAAATGTTGTTTAGTTTTCCCACTCCCCCGAACCACAGCCCCCCTTTCCCCCTTTTCTCCGACCCTTTTGCCAGTTGAAAAAATTAAAGTCTCTAATTGTTGTTTACATTCGAAGTGAAAGCCGCGCCGCCCCCTTTCCCCACAAACACACAGCAAACATGGTACCCTGCCACGCCCCAAGCCGCCCATTACATAAGACATTTCAATTCAATTTCGAAGCAATCTTTTGTGATTACGCAGTGGAAACGGAAAACGCAGCGAGTGAAAACTAATAGCGGCTTTTGTCTTTGAAAGCTGGCAAAACAATTGGGATGCGGGGTGGGGGGAGTGAAAGGGAGCACAGTTGGGGGCGGGAGCTCCACACTGGAACTGTTGCGGCCCAATAAATCTTGAACGCATGGAAATGCAAATGTTGCGTCTTCAGCGTATTTCCCCCTAGCTGTCAAGTTTTCATTTTTTCTTCTTGTGTGTGATTTTCACCAAGTTTTCTTGTTGGTTTTTGTTTTCTCAAATGATTCCCGGAAGTCATTTGGGCGCCTTTATTCATTGTTTTTGTTGTTTTTGGAGCACAGCTGCCCGGAATTCGCCTGCGTTGGAGTTTTTTTCTTCTTCTTTTCTTAATTGCCAGCGCCTATTAATTTATTATTGAATTATTGTTGAATTGGAGGCTTTAATCCAAGGCGTTGCTTTGTTCATCATCTCATTTCGGGATTTATTTCGCTGACTTGAATATTAATGAGCCCAAGAGGCAGCTATTTTTGGCCACTGCCGCAAAAGGGGCAAGAAATTCGAGCTTATTTTTATGGAAGTTATTGTAATTTATATTGGGGCCGATGGATTGGAATACTTCAATGACATTTGTGGACTTAGCGCGTTATGTTTATGAAATGTTTAAAGGATTTCGAATGCATTTCCACAGCTGTGATAGATGTGCTGCTAATGGAAATGTTTCCGACACGAGTCGAAAAAAGGGGAGAAGGGGCTAAAAGTTATTGTGGGGGGAGCAATGACACGAGCTATTACTTTAGAGATACTTTGCGAAGGGAGGGGGAATATTTATGTATTTCAAAATTGATGGTCAAATTAAAGATAATCTTTTATAAAAGGAACAAATATTTCTATATGCAACTGATTTTAATAGGGAAAACTTAAATTTATATTAAGAGTAGGAAGAAATTACTTAAAATATCCATTTATTAAATAACTTGCATTGTTCTTTATCTCATTAATTATATTTTATGTAAATATTCCAATTTTAAAACCTAACAAATTTTGTATTATTTATGAGTTTAATTTCTTACTTGTTTCGCCTTATGCAAAATGATGGCAAAATATGGCAAGTGTAAATAATCCGAGTGTACAGCACACAGCGCGCATCTATACGATTCTGTTGGCGAATCCTGCAGGACACTTAGGTGTGTATAACACGCACAGATTTCCTCTTATAGGTCAGCAATAATGAAATGCAATAAATACTTTTTTGCAGTGCACACAAAATTCTTTTCGTTTTGTTTTGTTTGTCGTTTTTTTTTTTGGTTTTTTTGTTTCACTTGTTTTTGACACGGGTTTGGCAATAGGAATATAAAAAGATATCCTTAACAAAGCCGGTCGTAGTTTTTTCTTGTGTGTTTGGGCAAATGGAAATAAAGAGCTGGAAAAGTGCTCGTCGCGTGCGCGTTAACTGAAGCAGAGGAACCGAAAGCGTGCGGCGTCTAGCAGAGCGTGGCTCAAACTGGCGGCCAGCGGCAGAACGAACGAAAACTTCAGCCAAACTGGAAGTGTCTCTCGCACTCTCTATCTCTCTCTCTCTCTCCATCTGGCGCGCTCTCAGTTTCTGTGTTGGCGCTCGCTCACTGGAAGGCAGAACAAAACATAAACTGCCTGCCGGGCATAGGGGTTGCCTATGGAATAAACGCAGCAGGGCGCTCTGCTCGCTGTCTCTCTTTCTCTCTCTCTCTCTCACACTCTTTCACACTCTCGCGCCCTGCTGCAGGGATTGTGCAGCAGCAATGACAACAACAACAACAACTGTGGCACATGGCGACGGCTTCGTTGAGGTTTTCTTCATCGTTTCTGTTTTATTATTTTTGTTGTTTTGTTTTTGTGTTGTACAGTAAATGCAAAATACATTGTATATGCTCTCTCTGCTCAGACTATTGTGAATTGCGTTGCCGGAGCGGGAATGAGGGGCAACCGGTTGGGAGTTAATTGGGATTCCGTTTGAGATTCACTTCTAATGGCACAAGTGCTGAGTAGTGAGGATGAGGCTGAGGATGAGGCGCAGTTTTGTGTTCAGGGAAAACATCTGTCGCAAGAAAATCACGCAATTGATGCGTCACAACAACTAACCCCCCCCTACCTCCTACCCCGCGCTGCTGTTTAACCCCTTTGTTTTTCTTTCATGACTACCCCTGAGAAAAAAGTAACTTATTTGCTATGCACATTTTACGTGTCAACTTTTCCCAACTGAAAATTCTGATGCGTAGCGAAAGTGTTGAAAGCATTCGCTTTAACTGCTTGGGAATTTTAAGCGCTTAAGCTTTTGGTGCGCAGATTGCAAACTAATTAATCAACAGTAATTTTACTAAGTAATTTAACACGCTGCTCGTGGAAATCCTTACCCGCTTTTCCCCCGAAAACCCACATGTTGCCGACAGTTTTCACGCCCGGCTCCTGGTCACATAGGGGTTCCCCAAAATGTTCAAAAATTACAAAAATCGTTGACAGTTTGTTTGCTACCGAAGCAATTCATTTGAAAATTGTTAGCGGCAGCTGCACCGAATGTTGGCCCTAAGAAGTTAGACCCTAAAAAGTTGGCATGGAATCCGTATTGAGTTACGTATTTCGAGCAGCATGACGTATGCCTGTCACGTTGGTTCTGGGACTGATCATCCAAGCGATCGAGGAAACCCGCCAACTGCCGCAACGGGGGCGTGCCCAGCGGAAAGGAAGCACAATTTGAGGCAACTGTAGGCACACATGTGGCATGTTGCTTGCCTTGTTATTGGTGTTGTTGTTGTCATGTGGGTTGTGTGGGTAATTAACAAGTTCATGTTTAATTTAAATTTGGATCAGCGCGCGTGGGTAACAGGAAGTGCATTGAGCATAAACCGTCTTATAGGTATCTCTATATAGCTCGTAATTTAAGCTACAAATTTGTCCCCTTCTAAACTGCACTGCCAAAAAAAGAATAAAACCCCGAAAGCCGCTTAATGTTTAAGCTCAATTATATGGCTTTTTTGACTGTCTCTCTGTCTGTCCGTGTCTGCCACTCCCCCGTAAGTGATTCTTGGCCTAAGCGCTTTGAAGTAGGCCATAAAAAAGAGCACAGCTACAAATGCGTTAAATTCAGAGCATAAAAAAGTTTTGGCAAGGCATTTTGTGAATTTGCGAAACATCATAAAAAAAACTTTCAACGACATCCCTGCGGTTGCGGTAGTTTTATGTGCCCCACCACCCACTTGACAAAGGCAGCCACAGGACACACAAACCCATAATTTACTGTATTATTTACTGAGCTAAGGACAAGGCAGCAACTTGGACAGGGACACGAACATGGACGGGGACATAAACATGAGCTGCATGAGGACGCGTTGAACATGGGACAGCGCAAGTGGTGTCATTGTTGTTGTTGTTGTTGTTGCTCTTGTTGTGGGTTGCATTAGGAGTTTCATGTTTGAGACCATTTTAAGTGAGGTTAAACACCTCAAAGCAAGCCCGGAGAAAGCAAAGTAAAAGGGTGAAACGGCCACAACTGGTTACCTTTTTCTTCGTTTCGAAAATGAATCATGAATAAAACAATTGTTAATCGATAACTAAGCAGCGATTCGACTGGCCCTAAGTAGTTTTCAGGCTTTTCCTTTCACCAACACACGACAACAAAAACACACACACGAGGGTCAAATGCGTGGCAACGCCTGCAATGAAAATGGGCAGCATTGTTGGAGATGGGTTCATTGCCTGGGCAAAGATTGAGCATCTGACAGATACATGCAAGTACTTGCAACAAAAGACCATCAAAAGTCACAAAAGAGATGCATCAAGAGCTGCAAACGTTGAGGAAAACGAACGAAAATGATGGTCGTGAATAGCGCGACAACAACAATAAGCGACAACAACAACAACAACTAGCGACAAGCGACAAAGACCATTAAAAGTTACTTAAAATTGTACAACAATTGATGTTGCACAGTGTGTCCGCTCAAGTGTGTGGAAAGAATCACAACGCAGACAAACGAACAACAGACAATAGAAGATGCAACAAACTGCCTGCAGTTACCTACGACTGAGTCGCCTCCAAAGTGCGAAAGCAACTTGACAAACGGTTAATAATTGACAATCCAGTTGCAGCTGCAGCTCTGGACATGCTGATGTTGCAGATGCAACACAGCCGATGCACTTTTAAAGTGTTGCCAGCACTCGAAACACCCACTCGATACCCTTGGGGCAAACTGTACGCGCTGCGATTCGAGGGCGAAGCTTCAATTGAGGCAGCGCCAGATTAACACACGAAATTGAGGCAAGTTGCAGTTGCCAGATACTGAGACAGGGGTTCGGCCTGACATTGACATGCAGCAAGCAACGTCTCCCGGTTGCATGCAGTTTTTCTCTCCATATCTGTGTGTGCATGTGTGTGTGTGTGTGTGTGTGTGTGTGTGTGTAGGCGGCAAGCAGAACTTTGTCGCCGCAGCAGCCATATGCGCCGTCTCGTTCGCTCTCATCGTTGCGCTCGGTTCATAAATAATATGAAACTTCCTACAATTTGAATGCGTAAATTGTATCTCAAAGATGCGAGCCCAAAATGTTGGCTTTAATGTGACATAATTGATGCACAAAGCGCGTCCTATTCAGGTTTCATTATGCATGCGCTCGATTCAACACTGATTTGATTAACAAGCTGTGTGCGTGTGTGTGTATCTTTCAGATACAACTGACTGCCTGGGAACGGCAGACAGCTACAGCTACAGCTATAGATACAGATACAGATAATTTCGTTTGCATAACGACAACAGCAGCCGCCAATTTATCGATTTTCGCTGCTGCAGTTAAACGCCACTCACTGCAGATACTTTTTGTAATTGTGTATCTATGTATCTTTGTGTGTGTGTACGTGTGTGTGTGTGTGTGTGTGGGCGGCAATTTCATTTTCAAGGAAGCCCTTCAAAGTTTTGTTTGCTTTATTTTCTACATGACATCAGGCCAACGACAATTATCCGCTTAACGTGTTCGGGCCAGTGCAGCAATGGGCAAAGTATCTTTAAGATACAATTGAGTCACAAGTTACTGGGCGACTGAGTAACTGCCAAGCCCGAGCGGCTGCCCGACATAATTAAGCGCTTTCGCCGCGGCATCAATTCTCCAACTGACACCGCGCGGAAAACACATTTTCCAATTTAATGGACGTCGGCTAGAAACAATTGCTTTTTCATCAAGATACACAGATACTGCGTTTCAGCTCTAATGAAGTTGCCGCAACGACTGCTGCTGCAGTAGTATGATGATGCAGCGTAAACCAAATTAAGAGCCAAGCGGCAGGCAGAAGTATCTGACGGATTGTCGTTGAGCCGACAGCTGAGCAAGAGGGACAGCCGTAAAAACGATAAATAATTACGAACAAAAAACCCACACAAACAAACAGGCACAAGCAGCGCGTGCTATTGAACTTTGCCAGCAAAAAATTTAAAAAAAAAGATACTTTTGTATCTGTCAGATACTTGAAAAGCCTGCAGATACTAGAGAATCTTTTGCAGCCAGCAGCTGTATTTGACGTTTTGCACTTGACAATGTGCCGGAAATTGATTTTCTCATTAGAGCACCCCTCCACACGCGGCCAGCTGCAAAAGATACAAAAGTATCTTTTATTTTTGCCTAGATCAAATGCACAAAATTAAGAGCAAACCGCGAACGATTCGCTAGCGCTTGAAAATTATGTTTCATATTACGATCGATGCGGCAGCTTCAAGTGCTGGGAACGCGCTGAGGCGCGATTGCGGCTCGGCTCCTTCGCGGACCTCTGCCCGGGTGGTCGCGTTTAATTAAATTGCCAAACGAGCGTCTGCGTGGGTGGCTCGCAAGCCTGCCAGCCTCTGGCTGGAGGATACAGGCACATGAATGGCAGCGTTGAAATTTTGTTTGATTTCGTTTTTTATTAACACAAAAAAAGGGGAATATTTTGAGCGGATGTGCAGCATCGCCTTATCTGCGTAATGGCCAAAAGAACCGTTCCAATAAGTGGCCCAATGGGCGCATTTAAATGCTAATTTCGCCGACTGGCCAACACACAGACACACACACATACCCTAGCAGTTCCCAGCGCCAAGCGGGCAGCTCAAGTGCTGAATGTCATTAGCGAGTTGTCGCCTCGGGGTCTGCTTGGAGTTGCGAGTCGAGTTGTCGCTGAAGCGTGCGAGAAAAACTAACAAAATGCTGTTATTGTTGTTGTTGCCGTTGCTGTTGCTGCTGCTGCTGCTGCCCTGCACTTCGTTAGCGCTTTTCGAATTGGGCGAACACATCCGTAAGTGGACGCTTGATGGCCGGAAACGCAGCCAGCTAAGTTACCTGTGCGGACTGACAAAACAACACCTGAAACAAAGCCCAAAAGAGAGAGAGAGAGAGAGAGAGAGAGAGAGAAAGAGAGAGAGACGGACAGACAGTGAGAGGGAGCAGCAGCTTGTTTAATAATGATGGCATTGGCCTCACCAGCTTTGGCCTGTCTTGGCGGAATTGATTGCCTTGGCTCCGGGCAACTCCCACACAGCGGATGGCGCAAATCGAACGTATAAAGTGCAGCTGCATTGGAAATCGCGGCAAGTTCGAGGGCAATTCAAGCGCAAAGCTGTCCAAAGTTAACAAGCAAATTGAAGCAGTTGCCAAATGGAACAGTGCAACAACTGCAGCATATTGCTGCAGCAGCAACAGCGGCAGCAGCAACAACAACAAATGGGCCAGCGACATGCAATTTTTAAATCGCAGATGCAGCAACAACAACAATAACAAAAGCAACGTTTAAAAATAGCTGCATGTCACCAACAACAACAACAACAACAACTGAGGCGAGAGGAGCAACTGCATCGATGAACAGTACAAAAAAAGCAAAACAAAAACAATCTCATCATGCCCTCGAAAACAACATGATTTTCAGCCAGGCAGAAATCTTTGATGCCCTACAATATTTTGTTTTGATTTAGAGTAAAATCAAAAATATTTAGCCCAACTAAAGAGTTACTTTAAATATTAGCTCGATTTGCCTTTATGCATTGATCTATTAAAATAAAAAAAAAAAAAGTAAACTCTACAAATAAACTTAACTCAATTTGAAAGTAACAAATTGAAGAGACTTTCAAAATGAATTTTAAAAATCATTAAATAGATGTGGAACTTTTATATTATTATTATTGATTCTAATTCTTTTTATAACAAAACACAAAGTCAAGTTGGTTAAAGAAATACTCAACATTAAGATACAATAAAATATGAATCGAATGAGCAACTTTTTCGCATAGGCCACAATGTAAGTACTTTGTGGCACCAACTGCAATCAGAGATGCTCAATCGCATTTCATTACAACTGGTACTAGACGAGGAGCCCCCAACTGTTTGGCTGCACCAGCATAGCCCAGTTTGGGTACCGCCCAAGGTGCTTGCTTTGGCCGATTCGTGACGTTGCGATGGCTTTGATAATGCGCCCACCAATTGGCCCAACGGATGGCGGCAGCTTCAAGTTGCATATTTTGCGCTGTCACTGACTCGGGCGAGTGACGATTAGAAGGGATGACAAAATAGTAACAGGCGCGGTGCAGGGGGAGGGGGAGGGACTTGAGCATGAGACAAGGAACAAGGCAATGTGCGTGATGCGCATGAGCGGCGCGTCATTGCGCCTTAAATGGGAGCAGAGCGTCGAGCAGCTCTTGACGTGCGCCCCGCTCGTTGATGCAGCGGGTGACACACAATGAGGGGAGGGTTGCAGGGGCGGTAAGGGGACGGGGACGGGGGCGTTGCAGCGGATGCAGCACATTGCAATTTTTAGACATTTCTCATTGTTTTGTGGCATTTTTTTGTGCGAATGCGCAGCGATGCGTTTATTAAAAGGCAGCAGCATACAAAATAAACTGAGGGAGTGCAAGAGAGAGAGAGAGAGAGAGGCAGCAAGATAGAGATAGCAATGACAGCAATTGCTGTTGGGGGTGCTCTATGGGCAGGCATCAGGTCCAGGTCCCGATCCAAGTGCAAGTCCAAGTCCAATACATTTTCGTTTCCCAGCTAAAATTGTCATTGCCTTTTTTGGCCAGGCGCATTTTAATCGCGCACTGAAAATCAAAGGCGAAAAGTGGGCAACAACAAGCACAACAACAATGAGTGCAACTGCAACAGCAACAGCAGCTGCTGCAAGGCTTTTTGGGGTCGCTGCAGTTTAAATGTCGGGGACTATAACTCTTTGGGGTCCCCTGTTGTCGCTTCCCATTTGACGTTGCCTTTTGTGAATTATTGAAATTGCGCTGTTTCTGTTTCTGTTTCGATTGATCTGGCAGCAGTAGAAGCAGGCAGGCAGCTCGGACTGGGTCTCAGTCCCGGTCTGAGTGACGCTGCAAGCAATCAATCAATCAGGAAAATAGTCGAGATAACGCAGGAGTCCACAACGGGCACTCATCGTAATACTAGTTGTCTCTGCGGCTACCGTTTAAAGACAGTCGCAGAGCTTCATGTCGGGTCATGCATGCCGCAGGAGCCGCCACACGATTTATGATGAGTCCGTCTATCTGTCTGTTTGGCCCTGTCTCTGTCTGGTCACGAACTGGGCGGCAGTTGGGCGGCAAAAGCCAGGGTATGTCCCATTAATAATACAACATATATAAATATAAATACACAACTATCTGTTATGCGGTTGTAAACTGTTATAAAATGTATCAAGCTTATATAATGATCTAAGTGGGCTCTGCGGCTTGTAGTCTAACTGTAGCAAAAATGGCAATGCAGAGAGGCAACAATTTCGACAGTAAAACTCTCTAATATTTCAAACTACCATAACTTTAACAAAAGTGAACAGATTTTCACGTTTGATGGCATTTTGAATATGATTTTTCATTAAGATCGCTTCTGCATTTAAAATATATGTATTTAAAAAAAATTTTTTTTTGATTTTTTTGGAAAAAGCATGTAACTTTCACTTCTTTTCTGTTTCTTCATGTAAACTACCAAAATTTTAGTATTGTTATTTGGACATTTACTTAAATTAGTTTGGCTTGTACATTCATCAATAATGCAGAATTTTACCTATCGACTATTTTCTGCCACTTCATAGTATTTTCAATAATGTTATTAATGTTATGACATTAAATCAAATATCATTTTCATTCACAAGCGATTTCTATATGCAATCAAAATACCCAGAACGCAGAGCCGCTCAGAAGACCAACCGGATTGATGTTCATCCAAAACGCAAGAATTTTGCGCTGACTAAAAATAACATTTAATTTTTGATGATCCCCCCCCTCAAAGGAATTCAGTGGAATTGGAATGAAAACAAAACAAAGCTGAGCGCGTGAGGATGTGAATTTAGCACACAGCAACAGAAAATTGGGGGAGCTCCACATTTAATTGGCAGCTGGAAAGCCAAAGAAACAAAAACAAACCAGAAAGAGAAAGATGTAAAAAAGAAACGTCGACACAGAAATCTGGGAATGGAATGGATATGGGAATAAACTGGGACTGGGACTGGGACAGGTTATGATATGACAACTGGCCGGAATGGGGAATGTCAAGTGCCAGTGCTGGGAAATGGTTAAAAATAAACGATTTCAACAATGAAATGGCCAATTATGACAAATTTTCAAATGAATGTTAAATGTGAAGTGAGAGGGGGGAGAGGAAATTATGTACAGTTGAAAGCCGCTCAACGTCATCATTAGCACCCGAAAATGTCAAGAGGCATGTCAAGCCGCGTCCGTCGCGACCCTACTTCAGTCCGCTCCTGTTGCCAATGTGAACGGCATTTTGTCACACGCTGCTGAAGCTGATGCTGCTCCCCCATAGTTTCCACTTGACGTGACTTTCGTCTACACTTTGCCAGTTTTAATGATGCTTAATTGCGAACGCTTGACTTTCCCGTATAGCGACTGATTCGCTCCCGCTTCCGTCCCCACTTGAGCGAAAAACCAATCTCGGCTAGGCATTTAGCCTAGATTGAAGTAATCTTCAAGTTCAGATTGTGGGTCAGCTGGAAGTCAATTTGCCTCGATCCTTGCATTATCAGCAATTACCCAGCCAAGAGTTTTCACGACTTTTTCTTGTAGCCAAATACCCCGACATATCCCCCACCATCCCGCTATATACTGAATGCTGCCTGCAAGTGGAACAAATTTATTTGCCCGTACCAAACGACCATTAACAATTTTTCTAGCCACTAATCTTTGCATCTTTCTTGGCTTTGGCTAATGCTTTTGGCTGCCAGTTGCAAGTTGCCAGCGCGGCTCATAATTCACCCACCAATAACCGACGGTCATGTTCAGGGGCGAAATCTGATCGCGCCACTTTGCCGGACTTTCCATTAGGATAAATTGGCTGGCAAAATTGCACATGGAAAATGTGCAATGTATAAAAATGTCAAAGATCGCATCGCAGGGGGAATTGTGGGGTCTGTAGTGGGCCAGATTAATGATCGTGCGGTGCCTCGAGGATTATTGCGCTTCAGTTAGGTAGCCCACTCACTAATGACGTCATTATGAGCAAGCACAGCACGTGCTCCAAACCAAATCCAAATCCCAAATGAACGGGTCTAGGTTTAGGCCTAGGCTTTTATGTGGCACGGCCAACTAGTCAGTGGCAAGTGGCAAGTGGCCGTGCCTGGGCAAAATAAATAAAAATTTAAATTTGAATTTAAATTCAAATTTTTTTTGCTGCTGTTGCGCCCTGCACGCCGCAGGCCGTCAGCCCGTCGGCCGGCCGGCAATGAGGGGGTGTCAAATTTCATGAATATGCAAATTAGTGTCGGGCTATGGAAAACCATCATGATATATGGACAGGAGTCGCAGCAGGGAAAAAGCGCGCATGAATTGTAAATAAATTTATTGCGTACGCTGATTTTGTTGTGTTTCTTTTTTACTGTATGCCCTGTAATGAAGCTGGCAGCGGTAGTTGAAGTTTGTGTGCTTGAAGTTGAATTTGATAACAGTTAAAAATTTTTGGATTTAATACAAATTAGTTTGAGCCCAAGATGATATGGGTTATGAGGTGTTAATAAACAACCATGGCTTATCGAAATCGTACATTCTATTTTCGATTTTATTTTACTTAAAATAAATAGCGAGTCATATCCACAATAAAAATCAACAGCAACCGCAGTTAAGCCAATATATAAATATATAATTAAACAATAGTTATATTAATTATTTTTTCATTTTTGTTTAGAATAATAAAGGGTATTTTATAGTGCAGCAATCGCAACAACTGACTTAACTCGCATAGAACTTTTGCTATATGGTGCGTTCATGCAAAACAAGCAGAAGAGCTGCTCCCATATTAAATGAGAGCTGTCGGAATATGAATTATGCATATATGTATCATGTTAAAGCTGTGGAGGCCGCAGAATTTGATAATTTGTGGCATCACAAAATTTGCACACGCTCCCTGGGCAATTGATAAAGAGATTTTGTTGGGTCTTAAGCTGACAGCTGAATAAATCTCAGATGAGTTCGTCAAGCTTAGTTTGAACTTGGAGTGGGACAGGGCCAAGTACAGAGCCTAAAAACTCTTGATCAACTGGTAGCGCAGGATTAAAACATTTAAGATGCCTGCACAGTTGAACTTGTATCGCAGCAAATGCATGTTTTAATTGCTCGATGTACAGCTCATGGCCATGGCCAGGGCAACATACCTGAGTTGGCATCTGGTATTTGGTATTTCAATTATAACATTCGCTGCGATACACCTAATTGATTGACTGAACCAAGCTGATGGCGGAGGTGCTGATAATATTTAAACCACGTCCAGCCCCAACGAGCTATTTAATTGCATTTTCCACAACAGCAGCAGCAGCAACAACAGCAACAATGAGCTGCAACAGCAGCAATAACAATGGATGCAGTCTGGCTGCATTTCCACGCTCTAATGTTGCAGGCCGTGCACGTTTCTAGCCGGGCCATTACATAAACCATAAGCACCATAAGCAACAGCCTCAGTCTCAACTTCAGCTCCTGCTCTCCTCCTCTTCTCAACCCATTGGCTGACTCAGGCGGTGTTCTGTGGGCCCAAAAGCGAGTCGCAGCGCTTGTTTATGCCACTTCGGGGCCATTTTCACAGTTTGCTTTCTTTGGTTGGGGCAAAAGTAAATTATCTGCAGGCAACGGTAAACGCTCAGCCAGTCGAAGCACTTTAGCAATCTTCTCCTTTGGCAATTCCCTCCGTCGAACAAGTGCAACGTGGCACATTTTTAGTGTAGCGCAAACTCACGATTTTCACCCCGGGCGGAGGCGCTGCGGATTGGGGCCCAAATGAAGAACCCGCTAGGCAACTTTTTAATGCAGGATTATCCGCAAACCACAAAAACAACTGCAAGAACAACAACAACAACAGCAACAACAACTGCATCCATCAACTGGAGCGCCCTTACTTTGCTTTCGCAGTTGTCAACAAACTTTCAACTAGGAAGCAAAGCAATTGGCGAAAAAAGCAAGTAAGAACGTTGCAGCGAGAGAAAGCAACTGCGCCATACTCTGTTTACTCTGTGTAATAAAAGCGTACAGCAAGAAAACTATTTTCCTAATTATTGAGTTGACTTTTAAACTGAGACTATAGCTTGTCGATTTATGGGGGCGGAAATGAGCAAGGCTGGATTTTAAGATAAGTTCATTAAAATTGTGAAATATATTAATTTAAAAAAAAATTTACACATTACCTAATGCGAATATATGAAAAGTAATAAGTTTCAAGACGAACATTGCGCAAAACCAATATACCCCCTTTTACATTGTGAACAGAGTATAAGAAAACTAAAACGTAGCGAATATCTCAACAGGCGGCGCCAGTTGAATGAACTCCACGAGTGCTGCTGAAGCTGCCAGCTGCAACGGCTGTGCCAGTGTTGAAAATGGATTATATTTTTTTTTTACTTTTTCCTGGGCCTAGCCCACAGGTAATGATGATGTTGCCAGCTCCCTGTGAAAGGAAGCGCAGAAGCGCAAAACGAGGCCACTACGACAACAGACGAGACACTCACACATACACACACACGCACACACACAGACAGAGGGAGCCACAGGGCCCGAACAAAGCGGCAGCAGGAAACGAGCCACAATAGACAACATGGTACAAACAGCGGGCAACAGGCAACTGGCAACTGGCAACAGGAACTGTGCCGCGTCGCGTCTGCCTTAATCCACAATCAATAGAAGAAACAACGCTCAACAGAGCGCAAATAATATGCCAAGAAAGCTGCAGATTTGCGATCGAAATTGATAGAGACATGTGGTGCGGCTGCGGCTGCAGCTGGAGCAGACTCGGCCACTTGGGGGCAGTCTGAAGCATCTCAACACATGCCGCCAAGTAGCAAAGCAGCAGTCAAGCTCCACAACAGCCAAACGCCAACACACAGCACACAACACACAACATACAACACACAACATAGGAGCGCCCATTTGTAACTCAATGGCGTGTAAAATAGCTGCCGGGCATTGGACAGGCGAGCGGATGGACGCATTTAATAGAGTAGCAGCAGGCTTTGCAGCAAACGCTTCACAGAGCTGAGCTAGCGAATGTGATATGCAAATATTGGTGATCAATACGGTGACTGTAGGAGTGTTGAAAAATGCTCAAACTGTTACAACGAACACATATTGCTAATCAATACTGTTCATTTAAAGTCACTGATTGCAAATATCATCGTTTGTTATAGTGTTTAAAAACGATTTTCTGTTAAAAGTAGAAAGTCAATGATCTATAATTATAAACTTTTTTATAGTGTTGAAAACCGCTCAAACTAATGAAAAATGTTCTGGCTTATATGATTTTTGCAGGTAATCAATGCTGTTTGACTTATTTCAAATGTGTTCTGATAAGTATTGATCAATCATTGATTCTGTCCAATACTGTGACTTGTTTGCACATCTCTGGCAGCTCCGATCTCAAGTGTGATCGAGTGGAGACTGCAGCAGCAGCTGCTGTTCGAACCTCAAATCTACTTCAGCTACTGATGATGATGATTACGATTATGTTGTACTTTGCTGTTGCAGTGTGCTAAAATTTAATAAGTGCAAAAATAATCGCTTGCTTTATGCAAGCTCCTAATGATTGTGCTTTGGCCTATTGTTTGTTGCTGTTGTAGTTGCATTTGCTTTTCCGAGTTCAATGAACTCTTCACGTCTCAGCTGGTGTGTGCAGCGTGTGTGTGTAATTCAAAGCGAAATTATAATGTTGCAAATTGGAGCGACCGGAGTCACAACAAAAACAAAAACTACAACTTAAAAAGAAACCAGTTGAAGCTAAAGCTATATATACATATGTATATATATATATATGTATTCGTCCGAGCATTGCCCCCCGCCGCTGTCTTCTTCTAGCAGAACGCGCGTAAAATAATTTTTTATGACACGGAAAGTTCTTGTCGCTGTTGTTGTTGCCGTTGTTGTCGCCGCATTTGTTGCTCTTGTAATTAAATAATGTTAAGTTGAGCTGCCAGCGAAGAGTTGACAAAGTGACACGCGAGCTCCGCTGGTCAATTAATGCAACAGCTGCGAAGGGGCCAGCAGGCGGTACACGGCACGAATATGCACAGCATAATATACAATGTAGTTGCGCCTATGAACATGCATGTTAAAATAGTCCAACTGGACGCAAATTGAGTGCCATGCACTTGACATCCAGTCCAATTGGCTGCGTAATTCGATTAGCAGCATGTGCGTGCAGTTGACAAAGAGTTAAGAGTTGTGGCAGATGATTCTGCAGATGAGACAGAGTTCAAGAACTGCCTCTGGCTGAGCTTAGAAACTCACTAATCACCAGTTTGTAGTCCATCATTAATTGAGGCCTATTTAATTTCAGATATAGGCCTGATCCCAATTGAAATATCATCGAAAGCAAATTGCCTGCTATTTAGAAAAGCATAAAACTTCATTAAGTTCGTATTCTTTACACTTAAAAACTGCTCCCGACTGCGGTTAACAATTAACTTTGATATGAGGCCAGAGATAGAAAGAAAACTGGAGAGCAACAGCTGCGCCGCTTGAGTGCATCCACTTCCAACTGCAATGAATTGCAATGATAGAGTTGGCAGCATAAAAAATGGACAGAAAAAAAAGAAGCAGAAAACAACAACAACCAACACATAGAAACAACAATAAAATATTGTACAACAATGAGTCGGACGCGTCCGCCTGCCCATTTTCCAGGTCAGTTAAAGTTTTCGCTCGTCAGCATTGCCTCAACTCCAACTCCAACTCCAGCCCCAGCTCCGGTGGGGGTTACCAAAGTGCGCATGAAATTTGATTCTCGGAAGAGTTCATTTGTTGCGTACCGGGAAAGTTGCCAGGTAATGAAATTTACTACCAGCTATGCTGTAACTAACTTCATTAAATTACAAACAAACGCTACATAGTTGTGCCGCGCAGGGTTGCCAGGGGTTACCAAAGATCTAAACATAGCGCTGTGCAAGACCGCCCACTGGGCAAACTAACGGCACTTTGGGGAGTTCTGCTTAATACAAGAAAAGCAAAAAACATTTAACAACAAGACAAAATATGCAACCCATTACAGTGCAATAACATTGAAAACATTCAATAATGGGCCCAAAAAAGGGGCGGCCGTTAAACTTGTAAATTTGATTTTGACAAACATTTTTCACTGCCAAGTTTTTTTTTTGGTTTTTTTGGCTGCCCATGCGACATCGCATTGAGTTGTTATTGTCGTTGTCAACGGCATTGTCATTGCATCCCCGTGGGAGAAGCGGGCGCCCAAATTGGCAGACTCTGTTGAGCTCTGCACATGTTGGCCAAGCATTGTGGCCTTTCTTTGGCACTGCAACAAAGCACATAATGTTTGCCTTTTGTTTTTGTTGTTGCTGCGAGGATAATACATTCGATTTCTGGCGCTGCCAATCGCTTTTACTGCTGCCCATGGAAGCGTGAAGTAAGACAGAATCCCTCAATTGGGGTGCGCACAATTGTTTGTTATTTCCCCCATTGCCCAACACTGATGTCGCTCTTTGCTTTTACACAGGAGCTGCAAATGTAAGGGGGAAGTAGATATTGCCGCCAGTTTGCCTTTTGTTTGCCAATTCTATTTATGCATCTTTTTCTGTGTATTGTGTGTATGTAATTGTAGATGAATCCATTTATTTAAACATTTGAGTGGGAATGTATTAATGATCTTTACTTGGCAAAATATCGATGCTTATAATTGGCCACATTGCAAGTGGGATCTAATTGGATGCTAGTTACTAACCTGTACTGTTCAACACTGATGCGCTAACAACCGTTTTTTCTTTCGGCACAAAAAACACGCTCACTTATGCACACATTCACAAACCGATTTTCTGTCGCGAATCGAGATTTTCACTGCCTAAAACAACAGCATTTTGCATAATCTCTTTACGTGTATGTTGTTTAAACAAACTCCGCAAAACAATTCAATTGCGCACTTGTCTCGCGACGCGAAAAAAACTGAACTTGCAGCGTTGCCAAGCACAAAACGAATAAAACGAAGACACAAAACAACAGGCGCAAAAAACACGACAGGCATAGTGAGAGAAGAAGAGAGTGAACGCGTGTTTCTGCTTGTATGTGTGTGTGTTGTGTGTGAGTGATGGGCATGCAAATCGCCTGTTACTCTTCTTCTTGATCGTGTCAGTGTTGCACTGCGGGCAATATAATAAAATATACAATTTTTAACAACTCCATGCAATAAGAGAAAAAACAACAACGCTGACCATGGTCGCTTTTTCAACCCCGTTATTGCAGAACTTTTTGCAGACCAAGCAAATAGGGAGAAATTATTTGTGCTTGCATTTCTTGTTTGCATTTGCACGCTGAAAGGATTAGAAACCGGTTTGGCTGCCCACTGGATGACCAACCCAACCGCCAGGCACTGAAAGCACAGCTTAACCGCCGCCTGGTCAGCGCCCCCATGCTGAGGGGTAGCTCTGATTTACTGTTAGAGGGTGGCGCGTCTACAATTTCACACACACACACACACACACATACAAAATGTGTTCAATGCAGTCCGCACTTCAGGCGTAATGGGCAAGTATTAGGGCGACACTTGAGTTTGTGTTGCATGTCAAAGTCAGCATCGTCCTCCCTTCGTACCTTGTTTATGTTAATGCAAACAAAGCGAACGCCGAGACGCAAGAAGTCACGTGCCGCCAACACCACCAAAAACGGAGCACAATCCAAACCGAACTGCAACTGCGACGCCGTCACTAATAAGCGGCAAATAATTGGCAGACGAACTTGAGACTACCCCAATGCCTCAGTGGCCAAAGGGGCGCTGCTGCTGCTGCTGCTGGTGCTGCTGCTGCCGCCTGGCAACCACATTGCACTAAAAATCGATAGCGTGTGCCACCCCAAATGTGTGCGCCCGCTGCAGGTTGTCGATCCTTGTGGCGTTGCTGGAATGTTTGTTTGCCTGGACACGGCCTTCCAGGCGTGGATGGGGACAGAGACCGCGAGAGAGCGAGCCGGCTCTCAGTTGCATACGCTGCAAGCAGGTAAGCCACAACACCATTTATGGCCCACCACATGACTCATACTTGGAAACATAAACACTTTCAGCTAAAACAAAAACAACGCATGACCCCAAACAAACCTCAACAATTAGAATTTCCGGCTATAAAATTGTGGAACCTACACAGCAAATAGAGAGCAGCGAACGCGTTAGGCCAGAACCATGTCTCTGGACTGTCAGACATGTTGTCAGACTGTCTGTCAACTGGTTCTGCAGCACGTTGTCTCACAACGTGAATATCTGGCGTGCCCATAGAGGCCGATAGAAATCGCTTCCAGCTCTCATTAACGATCATTATGTGGCACATTATGGATAGACGTTGCAGTTGCTCGGTTGCAGTCGCCCCCGCAGCAGAGCCCCTGTGCAATGAGCCAAACATGGGCGACAATTAATTTGGTCAACGATGCGCATCTAATAATGTGACTACAATGACGGACAATGGGTTTGGCCCGACAAAGCTTGGCTCGGGCACTGCAGCCAGCTGGCAAGTGTGAGATATGTTTGCTGTTCTAACGATATATCATTCTGATATATATTATGTGCCATGAGGCCATGGAGCACTCCCACCTGGGGCGTTGGCGGCAATGCTATAAATTAACACCCGGCCAGTCTGTAGAATTGGCTGTGTCCAGTGTCCAGTGCCCAGTGCTCAGTGCTCTGTGGGCGGTGACTGGCCATAAATGCCCACCAAACAAATGGAAAACAATTAACCGTTGCAAGCTGCAGATGTGTGGACGGAGATCGGAGACCAATCGTTCAGTGGCAATTGCGTGAGATCGCCCGAGCTAGATAATGGGCCTGAAAATGATAGTTGGACAAACGAGCGATCGTTAATCTAAATGGATGTTGTGTTTACTCGATGGTGATGATAGAACGAATGGGATACTATTGAAAATTCAAGGAGATTATGAAACAAAAGAGTTGGGGTAAGTTAACTGAATCATATTTCTTTACGTTATGTAGGATATCTCATCAATTCTATGCCAATATATTTATGTTGATTCTTATTAAGCACACACATTTTATATTTCGTAACTAGAATACATATGGCAAACATTCTTGCAATGTTATATCATTCATGTTCCCAATGTAAAACATAAGATTTTCCTATAAAGTCCCATTTACTCAGAACTCTCCCATTCGTAATCCGTCGCCCTTTCATAACTTTTACTTTTAATGCAGCCTGAGCCAATAAATCGAAAAACAAACTGCAGTTGAGCTATAAAAACAAAAGTGAAACATGCAAAAATCAATGAACTTGAATCTCTGGCCATCAAAATATACAAATAATGGAAATTTGTGACAAGATGCGCCGAACACGCACCAAATAAACCCCGAATTCGAAACCCGAAACTCAATCCCAGAACATTTTACGCATTCCCAGCGCTCAATGCTAAGGGTTGAAGATAACAAAAACAAAAAAAAAAAGCTACCCTCTATGGAACCCTATGAACTAAAAACTGCAACTGCACTCCATGCAACAAGAAATACAACAACAACAACCCCTGAGTAACACTGCCCCCGGGCACATTCACAGGCCGTACAATGCGGCGTGCAATGGTGGCGCATTTTGCAGTGACAAACAACAATAAAAATGCGATATCGAGACGATCGATCAATAAATACTAACATACACTGTGCAAAAAATTTCATTAAAAATTCTGACAGAATTTATATATAGTTTCAATATATCCCATTCAATTATTTCTTCTCATGATTTTAACATGAAAATCGTACCTTTACATAAAAACTGATTAAATCGAAATTGATTCACCATGCAATCCTCTATAACATAAAAATATAAATATATCTTCAAAATTGTCCGTTATTATCACACAAACTAGAATGAGGCTTAGTTACAAAATTTGTAATTTCAGAATTTGAATAATGCCAGTAAAAAGGATAAATTGTTCTCGAAGACAGTAAAACCTTTTGTTTTTAAACATTCCTATCTCATCCTACAGCTTATTTGAATACTGAGTTCTTAAGGGTTGTCTCTAGGATTTTCGCGATTAAAAAAAGGTTTTTTAATTAAAAATTCTAAACTCCATTTAAGAATATTAGGCCTTAGCCATATTTTACCTATGCCTGTACTTGTTTTGAGTACTAAACTCGCTCGTTTTTCTCTCAGTGTGTAGACACACTCGCACACAATCCCCTGGACATGGCTGATGATGGGCAGGCATTGCGCATTGCGTGAAATTTCAGACAAAGCGGCGCGCGACGCGACGTTACAAACGGAGCTCCTCCCGAGATCCGGGACAGCTGCGCAGGCGCCACAGTCGGCAGCTTCAATTGGTGGTGGTTTTCCTCCTCTTTTTTTTTTTGTTCTCTCTCTTTTCGTTTTTTCTATTTCATGGCAGCCAAATTTGGTACAGTTACAGTAGCACATTTGCGCCAGGTTCTCTCGTCACTGTCAGGCCACTAACTGTTTTGCCCGAAAAGGGGTGACAACAGCTCGTTTGTGCAATTTGTTGCGCAATCATCAGGCCGCTGTCCGTGCTGCCCATTTAGGCCAGCAACTGGCAATGCGGCCGACGTCTTGTGCCCGATTAATTGGATTGTCATTAGGCTCGGAGACAGCTCCGCTGAGATTGCCGCAGTCGGCAGGCAGCAGGGTGCAATGAACTCTCCGATTCTTAGTTAACAATCCAGCTGCCCTTTGCCATCTTGGCACGTTCTTGGCCCTATTTTGATGACCTACCCTTGGCACCTTTTACGATACCTTTGCCGATAATTTATGGCTTTGCTTTTGCGACGATCAAAATACAGCTGACGATTGAGTCGGTCCTTTGTTCAATTGAATTTCCAGTTCTCTTTTACATTTCCTCTTTATAATAAAATTTTCCTTTACTCGTAATTAATGTAGAGTGCCCAAGGATCTGATATCCGGTTTAGTTTTCAACACGCAGTGCTTTAAATGAGTACACTGAGAGAACAACCTTAATAAATCCAAATATGAACATGTTTATTCTAAAATAAATTGCAATAACTAAATTGCTGAAATATTTAAAACTCATTTTCATATTCGTAATAAAAACAAAACCATCTTAATAAATATACAAAGTTATATTTCGAATCTTATATTTTGATATTTTGTGATTGTGAAAACTTTCTTAAACTAAGATTTTATTCCCTCCACCTTAGCTGGATTTTGGTAAATCTTTCACTTGATTTAAGTACAATATTCTTGTTTTTTTAAATCTAAGTGTATATATTACAAAAATTTCCCACCAAAATTTACGACGAAAGTCGTTTATATGCTAAGAACATTGATATCTTTTATGGGCATATCTATAGCTATAAAGCCATAAAGTTGAGCTTCCTTATGTTCCATACTGAACCCCCAAGCTTTGTTGTCCACGCCAATTACTAAACGACGGCGACTGCGGGACAGAGTTCCATTGACATGGATAACTTTTAACGAGTGCACAAAAGCACAACTCAATAAATGCAGTCCAAAGATACTTTATGGCTACTTATCGGCAAAATTGTATCTACGGAGGGTGCGGGCCCTCGCACAACTAAGTGCTTTAATGTAATGTTCTCGGACATGGTGGGGCAATGGGGGGAGGTAGACCCGGGGCAATTGTCGTCCACATGAGGGCAACACTTCCGAAGCACTGCAATTCTGAAATCGGAAAAAATGTTTCAATCAGCGCCAAAAAAAGTTCACAGCTGGAAATTTCTTTATGGGATTTTGGTGTTGAAAATTGTGCAATTAATTGTCTGATTGACTATTGAAAAAGGGTTAATCAACGGTCTGGTACTCGTATACATAAGTACATAATATATACATACATAATAAACAAATGTTTTTCATGTGCGCCCGCATCGACGTGGAAAACCTCAGCGGCTCTGATTGCATTTTGGGTGTAAATGTTAATCAAATTAGCCACAGGCGCAATCAGTGTACACATTATTATTATTATTATTATTGTATTAGTTGTTTCTATTGAAAAACAATTTTTCTATATTGAAGCAATGATAGCTGACAGCAACCGCTGTTTGCAGTTTTCAGCCGTGGTTGCAAATCGAATGCCTGCAGTTAATCATTTATTGTTATTTAATCCTTTTTTAGTGCCACTAGTTTTTCAACTCTCCGCACGTTCTACTCGGGCAGATGTTTGACTAAGGCTTAAATGCCTTGTTCACAGGATTAGCGTTAACAATTGATGTGGGTTGCAGTGGTGCAGCGGTGCAGGGGGCGTAGCGGGTGGTTGAATTCAGCATGTGTGCTGATTTTTGCACTATTGTGGCACTTAATCCGTATTAATTTTCAATAAGTGAAATGAGGTCTATAAATGTTTGATAAATGGCTGCGAAGCGACCGCAATCCAAGCACGTGCCTTGACAGCAGCATCGTGACTGTGAATTCCTGGGTTGCTCTCCTCGAAAACAGCTGCTGCCAAGATGGGAAGTCAACAAACCGAAATGCAATGCTCTGCCTTTCTGTGTTTTTATTTGCTTTAAAAATTAATGTCATAGGAGACAGCAGCATCTTTGGCTAGTCGCGATAATTACCTGTTTTTGCTAATTTTGTACAGATCATTTTAAATTGCTTGAATTTAAATGAAAGCGGTCAAGGTTATTTTATTAGTATTTCTGTAGCATAGTTTTAGGGTTGTATTAAACGTCTACTTAAAACTACATAAGTGTTGCATAGTTTAATGGGCATTCGAAATGTTATATGAGTCAGGCAGCAGCTTAGCATAGCTTAACCGCATTTTACATAGCCTAATAATATATTTACATAACATAAGTAACACCACTATAGTAGACACGTATAAAACTTAACAGTCAATTAATGTTAAACAATTAAGAAAAATGTATGGCAGATATTAAAGAAAACGTTGAATAACCAAATTCTATTAGGCCTTATAAATATGACTCTATTCTGCACTGTTATCTTACAAGTTTTCCACAGTTTATTGATCGCCTGACTTTGTTTATATGTATATAATGCACACACACACACATATATATATTTATATATATTTGCGAGAAATTCGTGCAGCAGAAAAGGCTGATGTAATGCTGGTTGTAAAATTACATCAGCAGCTAAAGTTTGCAAACTTAACTTCCAACTCGTGCCATCTTTTTGCTGGTGTTGTTTGTTGGCTTTAAAAGTGCTTGTGTTGTTTACATGCATTTGTTTTAACAAAGTTTAAGGGCGCACTTCAGTTAGGGGGTTGCCAGCTTCAACGTAATTACAATTGCAGCAGCAACAACAGCAACAAACTCGCGTAACTGGGGGCTTTAATTAAAACCATCATCTAAAAGCTGTTGAGAAATGTTCTTACTTGGCAGCTGATAAGAGATAGAGCAAATGAGATAGATACTTTTGCCTTGGCCTATAAATGTTATCAAAATTTTCAACATACATACATATCTAAGTTTAAGACATTTCTAATCATTTTTTGGTAAATTTTTTATAATGATTAAAATTGGCAAACATTTTGGTATGTAAAGCTTTCAGATCCAAAACTCTCACATTTCAAACTGTCATAACTTTGTCAAAACTGAACCGGTTTTTATATTCGATGACATTTTTATCATGGTTTTAACTTTAGATTGATTCTGCACTTATTTATTTATTATATTTCATTCATTTTACTTTTATAATTATATGCATTATTGAAAATATTCATTTTATAACTTTTTGGTACAACATTTTTTTTAGTATTTGTTTTTTCTTAAATTTACTTTTCTCGATGCTTACAATATATATTTTTATAATTAAATCAAAATAACAAAATAACAAACATTAGCCTGTATTATTTTTTTGGCTGAGTACAATGAACCGCAGCCGAGAGCTCGAATTAAATATATGTAAAGTTTTGTATTTTGTTCCCAGTGGATTTTGCACGTGTATTTAATTTTTTGTTATAATCATAAAAAATGATGATATATAGTTATAATACAGCTACAAATGATGAGAATAACAAACAAGCTTAACTATTGCTCTCGATTGTGCATCATTTATCTTAATAATAAAAATTGATTTACTGGCAATCGGTTTTGAATAGGTTTTAAAACTCACACACCCCCTCTCCCCTGCTGCACAACGCCCATGCACAGACTATTCACCTGTAAACACTTCAGACAAACAATGCTCCAGACTGCGAACTTATACATCATATATATGTACATATATACGTACATATATATGTATAAATGTATATTCATGTACTTAGACTTGTAAATGGCAGGCGCCTCTCGCTCGTGACTCTCACACCAACAGGTGCAGCGTGCGCACGCCCTGCAGGTGACGAGTGGGAGGGGGGAACCTTTGGCCAGCCTCCTGTCCGCCCCCTCTTGGATAGGAAAAGTTGCCGTTGGCTGCAACGGTCGCTATGCGGTTTTCCTAGTTTCAATTTCAATTGCAGTACATAAATAATTAATTTCAATTTTTCGTGTGACTTTAACACCGAAACAATAAATCGACGTAAATGCTAATAAAATGCTGCCAAAATGAAAGGCAACTGGTTCTGGTTCCGTCTCAGAGTCTGTTTCTATTTCTGGTCAATAGAAACGCTTTGAAAGTCAACTAGGAACAAACACAACAAACACACAGGCACACACACTCACATAAAGATATTGTCATGCGAAAGCAAAATCTGTCGATTTGTTGAATGCTGCTGGCGGATGTGACATACGTACACTCAGCGAAAGACGACCTTCTAAAATTTAAGATCACATCGTCTCTGAATGCTAAATACGTATCTTTGTCAAATTTGCAATAGATCGTTATTATTGCATAAGACAAACTATTTTGGAATCAAGCACGAAGTTATCAAAACAAGAATTTTCGTACATAAATTAAGCAACGATTAAGAATGATCTTTATAAAAGAAAAACATTTCTAAAATTAAGTTAATTAATTTTTATTTAAATATGTTTATTAAATTTGCAATAGTTTATTATTATTGCATAAGACAAAAATCTTTAAAAAAAAAAGTTAACAAGAAATTTCGTACATAAATTAAACATTTAACAAACATTATCAAATTAAGTTAATTAACTTTGCTTGAGCTTGATTAATTACAAAATTCTTTGGTTATTTTCTCCAAGTGTATGTAAGTCAAAACGATACCAGAACTAGCCCAGAACACGAGCTCGGGATCAGTGAGCATTTAGAGAATATGCCTTCATATGCATAAGCACAGACAATAATGTAATCATTGCTTAAATGCCTGTTGATTAATATTCAGGTTCATGCTACAAGCCAACCACCCCTACAATTAAATAGTTGCGATCAGCAGTGGAATGCCTGAGCATCGGCGAGCAGCTGCTCTGATCTTATATAAACATCGATTGGCTAACATCGGGGCGCATTGTGTTGTGCTCATAATGCTCTTTTGTTCGTAACAGACAAAAGGTGGGCCAATTTTGTCTTGGACTCTGATTTTGATTTTTGTTTGATTCAGTTGCGGAAACACTTTTGAGACATTTGGTTTCTTTGCTTAATGAGCCAGTGTAAATGTCTTTGACTTTGACATGCAAATGTTAATCGGATCAAGTGAACTCCCTAGCAAATAATCATGTTATAGCCGTGACATTATGCCGAGCTCTTGGCTTGTTAACAACCGATTAGCCAGCACGCACCTGAAACGTGTTTTTTACATTTTTATTCTAGAGAGCAGTTTGTCCTTGGATGCCAGAGTTCTTGGTACTTTTGTAGTTTAAAATAACCCAAACAATGGGTGCTAGTGGAGGCTTTTTATTAAAATAACTTCGGCCTGATAATAAAAAAAACAAAAATGCGAACAACAGAAATACAAAAACTCATTTTTCTACCGATTGTCCTTATGACACCTATATAATATAGTGATCTGATGATTTGCTTAATTTGATCAGAATATCTTTAAGAACAAAAAATCTTTTCTCACAAAAACTAAAAGGCGGATCTGTGTAAAATTTTATGAAAATAGCTTTAAAGCTGAGCAATAAGTTTGAATGGAATCAGCTAGACAAACGCACACATCGGCTAATCAAAAAAAAATGTATACACTATGGGGTATCTTGAAAAAACTTTAATAACCTCTTCAATACCTTCTGAAAGAAGATTTTTTTTGCCAGACTGCGATCATCTATTACATTTTTTTTCTCATCATTTAATATTTTTCCATTCATTATTTCTTCTTCAGTTTCTTCTTTTTCTCAATTAATGCTACCAAAAGCTAAAAAACGAAGTTTTTTGTAGTATTTTTTCCATTTGAGCTATCATTAAAAATCGTTGCAATTAATTATTTCACAAAATGAATATATCACAAATCTTTTTTGTTTTTATTAATTTTGAGTAGTTTTTTTTTGTTATTAATAGAATTAGAAATAATACATATCTATACAATACACTTATACACAATACGTTCCGCTAGACGAACTTAGAGCTAATAAGTAAAAATACTTTGCAACAATATGTAGAAAGAGCGCATTAGTCGTTTGAATATGGCAGCCTAGCAACGCCACGCGAGCAGAACGGCCATCAGGACTCCGGCCAGACTCCAGCTGCACGTGGCTGCTGAGTTCAGTGCCGCCTCCTCGGCGGGCAGGCGAGCGGAAGCCACCAACTGGTCCTTGTCCAGTGTGGGCCGATAGCTCCAGTCGATGGAGTTGGTCTTGCAGATGTTGGCGAACACCTTCGCCGAGATCTTCGGCGTGCGCGTGCGCTCCGGCGAGCTGAAGTCCACGTGGTAGAGTCCGAACTTCTCCGTGAAGCCCGCCTTCCACTCGTAGCTGTCCATGAGACTCCAGGCAACATAGCCGCTGACATTGGCGCCATCTTCAATGGCATCGAGCACGCTCGACAAATACATATTGTAATAGTCGACACGGGCGTAATCCTCCAAGCCGCCGCGATCGCTCACGCCGTTCTCCGTGACAATAATCTCGGGTCCGTTGTACTCGCGATGTATCCACATGAGCAGATTGTACATGCCCTTGGGATAGACCTGCAAGTGAGCAGAGAAAAACAACGGGAGTTGTTGCGTTAAATATTCGTTTTGGGGTTCATTGAACTCGCACCTGCTGCGGCGCAACCCTGGACGGAAAAGCAATTACCCCCAACCGGTTGAGTCATCCCCCAATTGAATTGTATCTTGGCTAAGTAGTTCGAGCCACCCTCCGATGTTTGATAGCCCCAGCAGCTAGTCATTATTCACTTAATGCCACGCTCTCGAGCTAACTGCAATTGTGGTTACCCCCAACCTTCGCCCCGTCATGAATCACCCACCCGCTCGGGTATTAGCTCATCTCAGCTCATCTCTTATTAGCGAGTCCGCCGGGCAGTTAATTGTGTTTTTGCATTATGCATAGTCGGAGTTGACTTACCTTAAGCCAGGGAGATCCCGAGCTGGGCCAGTCCACACCCACTTGGCTGGGAACGACGCCCATGTCGTGATTGAAAGATGGTATTACCAAGTTTGTTGTGTACGTGTTGATGCCAAAGAAATCGGAGGTGCCGCGAATGCGATGAATCTCCTCCTGGGTGAACTCGGGCAGGCGGGAACGTGCTCCGAAGCCCTGCTGCTTGCTGAGATTCCGGATACGCTCGATCATCACCTTGGGATAGTTGCCGTGCTTGGAGAAGATGGGATGAGCGAACCAGCCCACATAGAACTGCATGGCACGCTCCGATGCCTCGCGATCCTCGGCCGCATCCGGATTCCTGGGCTCCATCCAGGACGTGTCCAGCGTGATGCCGATGCGACCGCCCTGACGCTGCTGGAAGAGCTCACGGTACATGTGCACCACCTCCGCGTGGGCCTTCAGCAGATTGTGGGCGCAGAGGTAGGCGGGCAGGCCGGGATTGTTATATGCGGGCGCCATGTAGTCGACTCCATAGCCGAACTCGCACACGTGCCACGGCTCATTGATGGTGGTCCACAGCTTGACGCGGTCGCCGAACATCTCGAGCACCAACCGTGCGTAGTCCATGAACAGCGGTATTATCTCTGGATTGGTCCAGCCGCCCAGCTCCTGCAGCCGCTGCGGCATGTCCCAATGATAGATGGTCACCATGGGCGTGATGTTGTATTTGAGCAGCTCGTCGATCAGATTGCTGTAGTACTTGATGCCAGCGGTGCTCACGTGGTTCATGTAGCCGCCGGGCATGATCCTGGGCCACGAGATCGAGAATCTATATGTGTTCACGTGCAGTTCCCTCACCATTTCCACATCGCGACGCCACTGCAATATAACGGAAAATTCTTAGAACAGAATCGCATTAACCGCCTTCACTTTTGGCCAGAATGCCAAGTATTTCCGAAAAACCAGTTGCCCCCCAAAAAATAGTTGGCTACACATGCACAACCCGGTCACGGATTTCTTAGCTTAATTTTTAGATTTCCATTGGATGTTATTTATTTGTTGTCTGATTTACTTGTTCTCTATTTAAGGCTAATTTTGTGCCTTGCATTGAGACAACAATTCGACACGCTAGTTGTTAGCTGACCGCCTCTGGCTGTGGTTGACATAGGAGGCGTCCACCTTTCAGTTAACAGTGGCCAGTGGCCACAATGCTGAGACACCTGCGGCCACGCTGACTAGCCGATATTGGTATTATGCCACGCCATTAAGATCGGTTAATAAACATATATTGCATTCATGTCTTATGCTAAATCAATTTATCAACAATTAAATATTAGTTAGCCAACTTGAAATGTAATCTATAATCTATCTGATATGGCCGTCGACATTGTGAGAGACAATTAATTGCCAGCAGCTATATTATATATTATATATGTATATTTTATTTATTGCCAAGACTATAAAAACGTCTTTAAAGAACTTTACTCAAAAATGATTTCAAGTAGATTTTTTTAAAATTTATAAACCAATTATTTATTATTTATTTTTATATATTTTATTTTTTTGCTTTGGTATATGACATAGTTGTCAACTAAAAACCTTACTTTTAAATAGCTCTAACCTTCAGCTTTGATAATTCATATTTTGTTATTCAAATCCGGAACCTTGTTGTTGAGTTTGAACTGGTTCGCTTTAGAACTTTTAAAATACTCTTGTCTAAACTATTAAATTGAGCTTTCTGTAAAATTCTTCTCGAGTATTTTTTAAACTTTTTCTAATTTTGAATACTACAGTTATAGAAAAATCTGAGATTCCACTTAATCTTTTTAAAACATCCAACATACTTTCAGAAAAGGACTTGATCAAAATAACTTTATTTTTGAAAACCCCTAAGTTTCTTTCTCGGTGTAGGCTTATGATTTACAATGCAGCCATAAACAAGTATCATTAGAACTTAACACATTGTAACTTTAAATGTTTTTAAAGCTGATTTGCATCAATATACATTTGGATTATCAATGCTCATTCATAACAAAACACTTCATAAACCAATTCAGTTGTTTAATCTTTAAGAACTGGGCAATGATAAAGGCAATTAACGCATACTTATCAATGAAGTATGACAATTAGTGATCATTAGTCAGAGTTGTTAAAGTTAATTCGACCAGTATTCAACTGGTAGCACCAACCAGATGCTTGCCTCAAATGCGCAGCTGACGATGTTGACTCGAGTACAGGCCAACAATCGAGGTGTTTTTAAATTTGCATAGTTCAGTTCGTAAAAACGCATAAATCTGAAACAGTGACCCACCTGAAAAGACACCTGTTCCCAGTAAGTGGACAAGGGGGAGGGGCTGCTAAATTGTCGAACAGAGGTTTGTTTGTCAGCACAATCTTTATAGATAGTATGACGTTGATTAATGAACCTGATTGCGTATAATTAATGAATAGATCACTGGCTAAATCAAATTAAAAGTAGGCATATGCAAGGGCCTATAGAATTAATTAATTAATAGGTTCGGTCAGCTTCTATCAATATAATTCCAGTTCGATTACCTCAACGTATTCGAACTATAATCCCTGCCCAATAAAAAAAATGTTCTTTTTATGAGTAATAAATCGGTTGAATTACTTGTACTATAAATGCTTAGAGTAGTGTAATAATTCAAGCTTACCTGGTGATAGCTGTCAGATGTGATATCAGCATTGGATTTATCGTCAATCTTCTCGGGACTATTGTGTGTCATATAATCCCAAATGGACTCGCCCTTATCATCCGCATTCCAGCCACCCTCAATTTGATAGGAGGACGAACCGACGCCCCACATAAAATCATTGGGAAAATGGCGTAAGTTGCTCGTCGGATTGCCCATGGTGCTGTTAATGAAACAAGATCAAGGTAAAATATAAATATACATATAAATGTTAAATATATGTATATGAATATGTGAAGTTCAAGTTGCGGCTATCTTTAGCTTTAGCTATAAAATTTTAAATGTGACAAAAACAAGAAATTGGCACTCGGTGCTAATTGTTAAAAAAAATAAGAAACCAGCCAGACAAAATTATTCACTTAAAAATTGTGACAAAAAAAAATTATCTAAATTAATATATAAGAAACAAATATAATATACGCTACAAGTTTTATTTTTATATTGCATTTTATGACTTTAGATGTTTGCAGCTGGAAGATTAGCATCAAGTTTGGGCAGCCAGACAAGGTTAACATCTTGTCCGACTTGAGGCAGGGCAAACACAAGATCGAAATTCCAAGAGAACCAAAGCACGGACAATGACCAATATCGCAACGCATTCAAATTAGCCTTGGCCTAATCCTCCAGCTCAACTTGGCATTTGGTTATTTGTCAAGTTGGCTGTCTAATTTATTATGGCTAAATCTTGACAACATTTAGCGAGAAATTTTTTGTACTAAAATCAAGAAATCAAGGCGGAAATTTTTTAAATTGAGAAAAAAGTTCTTACGTCTAACAGGTTTTTAATAATGCCAAAACTCTAAATATAAATGAATAATTTAAAAAACTTTGAACTCCCATTGAGAACGTTGTGCGTTGTACTTGTACGAATTTTGTACTTTATTTTAGAACTTTATTATCATTTCTGTCACATAACGACCAAACTTTATTTATTTAAAATTTAAAGATTTAAATAGAGTGCTTGGATTTTCTTTGAGTGTAGTTGCTTCTTTTTAAGACACTTACGCGGCGGCATCACAGAGATTGCTTTGCACCAGCAACAGCGCCAGCAGCACGATTTTGAACAGCATTTGTAACATGTTAACTTGATAAAAACTGCTTTATATTTTCTATATATATATATATATATATGTCTTTATATATATGTATATCACTATATTTCACAATTGTCCTTTTTTAAATAGATTCCGGTTAATCCTTGCGGGCGACAGTTAGCACAACTTAAGCAACTTCAGCGCTGAATTCGCTGACTTCTTTTTTGTTGGCACTTTTCGCGCGTTTTGCGTGCGTTTTTTGATTTCTTCTTAAGTTAATTGCGAGCGTTTTGAGCTCGCCGCGAAACGCTTGCAAATGAACGCTGCTGCTTTTATATCCTAGCATTTTAAAGCGTTGCGAACGCAGTGAGAACTTCAGACGGCGAACGTCAAAACTCACCTCTGAACGAGTTTTGCTTGGCGTCAACAGGTGTGCTAATATATTGTTGTTGTTATTGTTTATGCTTTTTGTTGCTTTTCGCCGGTCGAATGGTGGGTTGGTTGGTACGGGCGAGAAATCCCCGTTATGACGTTTCACGCATATTTGCGCGTAACGTTTCCATAGGAAACATTCAAATTTGTCATCATCTGGTTTTTTTTTCATTCTTTCTTTATATTTGATGCCCTGATGCAGTAGCGTGCTGGCAAATATATATATTTATGACAAGTATAATAAATTAGATTAAATTTAATATGCAATTAATTTAAATTGACTGCTGGATTTTCAACGATATTTGAATATGAATGTTAGGCAGCGCGTACTTAATTATATTCTAATAAACGTTGCAACAATGCACAAGTTTTCGCGTGTTTCCCAGTTTTCAGTTAATTTTGTATTTTTTCTCAGTAGAAAGCAAATAAAATAAAAACTTTTGTTTAAACAATTGCAGACGCAAGCAAGTTCAAATGATAAGAAAGACAGAAAGCCCGTGCGGGGGAGCAAGAAAACATCAAAATGCTTATGGGGCACATGTCTGAAAGCAATTCAATCAAGACACCTTCTTCCATATTGGATACATGCTCTGCTTATCAGTTACGACGACAAAACAAAAACAGAACAGATTCGATAAAAAAGACAATCTATTCATCAAAACTATTGTTGCTTCAGAGCTTTGCCAATAACCTGTATTGGCCCGGTCTTTTCCCAAACCCAAATCTATAAGCAAATTCGAAGCGAGTAAATAAAAAACCGCAGTCAATAATCTCGAAAGATTTGTATCGTTTCCCTAAATAACGCACTCTTTTGTCGCTTTTTATTTCCGTAATTTTTTTTCATTTTTAAAATAATTTTTCTGATTCGAAACAAGATTTTAGGGTGATGCGATTGTTGTAAGAGCGATATCCGTGTACCACGCCCGATTTTTGCAATCGTGTGCTTGATTAAATACACAAAAATGCATTTAAATTTAAAATTATGTCGGAAATTAATTTACTTTTCAATCATTATATTCCTTTCTACCTTAAAATTTATGCAAAATTTCTCTGATTTGAATATTAAACTTAAACCTGATACAATGATAAATGACAATTTGGGCTAGAAATGTCTTTTATTCCGGTGGCAGACACATTTAACCGGTTTAATACGCTAACCATTTATTAAACCAGCTACATCGCAACCTTTGATTTTTTCACATTTTTATTTATTTTTTTATTGCTCACGTGGAACTTAATTAGTATGGAAATTAGTCATAATTTACAAAAAATTCGCAAAGCTTTGAATTCAAGGCAGTGAGGTACACGCATTAACGTAGTGAAGACATCAACGGTGGAGAGAAGAAGAAACAAAAAATCCCCAGAAGTTAAGCATATGAACTAATTCCATCTGTATTTCCGTTCTCAAATGGGCTATTTAATTTGAATGCGAACTTACAAATAGAAATGTAAATATTAGATGATTAATATATATATGTGTGTCTCTCGTTAAACCGCAATTAATTTGATTTGTGCATTCCCTGTGGTTCACTTAGAATTCAAAAGTGCCCGCTACAATCGGTCACTGTACTCAAACCTATCGATATTTCGAACCAAATATCGATGCCGGTTGCGTGTGTTAATCGCGCTTTAAAGTATCGATAGAGACATCGATGCTTGTTCTTATAAAAACGTAAACAACAGGCAACACGTGCGCGGCTTTTACAAAATTGTGATTAAAAATGGAATTATTTACAGTAAATCGGTAATTAAGCATTTTAAATGTGCAATAAAAGTAAATAAATTAGCTTACAAATCCCACAGCTACACCGAGAACCAAACCAAAGCTACAAAGGGCAGTGGTGAAGCGGCAAACGAAGATGAAATTTTACAGAAACTGCTGCAGAAAGCAGAGAAACGCAAAAGAAAACACAAAAGTAGCGAGCCCACAATAGCCACAGAGGAAACTCCTGCCGCCGAGCAGCCAGAGAAAGATGAAGCGACAGATGCTGCAGCAGAGCCACAGCCAGAACAAGCAGAAGAAGAGCCCAAGGAAACGGAGCCTTCAAATGATTTCCAAGTGGTTGGAGTAGATCCCTCGGCGCCCAAGCGCCAAAAAGTGGAAATGGTATTGCCCGCTTGGCTGGCACATCCCACTATCATCGACGGCGGATGCCTGGAATCGGATGAAACTGCTAATGCGACGACCGAGGAGACATCCATCAAACAGCTGCCCTACCTAGAGAAGTTCACTTGCAGTGCACTCAAGCAAATGAAGATCAAGCGCCTGTTCCCCGTGCAACGTGCCGTGATACCCTGGATACTGGAGGCTCAAGCCAAGCCGGAGCCGTTTCGACCGCGTGACATCTGCGTCTCGGCGCCCACGGGCAGCGGCAAGACACTGGCCTTTGCCATACCCATTGTCCAACTGCTGGCCAAGCGCGTGCAGTGCAAGGTGCGCGCCTTGGTAGTCCTACCCGTGGCGGAGCTGGCACTGCAGGTGTACAAGGTCTTCAGCACGCTGTGCAGCAAAACGGAGCTGGAAGTGTGCCTGCTGTCCAAGCAGCATCGCCTGGAGGATGAGCAGGACAAACTGCTGGAGCAATATAAGGGCGTTTACTACTCGAAGGTTGACATTGTGGTCACAACGCCAGGTGTGCGAATAACTCTGTTGATGCGAATTTCTATTTAATACTTCATTTATTTGTGATTTTCCCCAGGCCGGCTGGTGGATCATTTGCATGCCACGAAGGGCTTCTGCCTGAAATCGCTGCAGTTTCTAGTCATCGACGAGGCGGATCGCATTATGGACGCCGTCTTCCAAAACTGGCTCTATCACTTGGACACGCATGTGCGTACAACAACTGACAAGCTGCTGACGGGAGTGCAGGCTCCCCTGTGCTACCAGGAGCTGCTCAACAGCTACGGCAAACAGCCGCACAAGCTGCTCTTTTCGGCCACGCTCTCGCAGGATCCCGAAAAGCTGCAGAATTTACGTCTGTTTCAGCCGAAACTCTTCACCACGGTGCTGACCATGCCAGTTCTGCAGCCAGCCCCGGTTGGAGGCGATCAGAGCACGGAACAGAGCGGTCAGTTTATTGGCAAATACACCACGCCCGCGGAATTGACGGAACAGTACTGCGTGACGGAGATGCGCCTGAAACCGCTCACATTGTACGCCATGGTGCTGATGCACGGCTGGAAGCGGTTCTTGTGCTTCACCAACAGCGCCGACACCGCCGATCGTCTGGCCTTTGTGCTCGACAAGCTGTTCCATGGCTCGCCCATCAAGGTCGAGCAGCTGTCGGCGAATATGCCGGCGAAATTGCGTCATCGGTGCCTCTCTGATTTCGCGCGCGGCACCTTTAATGGCCTAATCTGCTCGGATGCGCTGGCGCGCGGCATTGATGTGCCAAATGTGGAAATTGTGGTCTCCTACGAGGCGCCACGCCACATCAAGACCTACATACATCGCGTGGGTCGAACGGCGCGTGCTGGCAACAAAGGCACGGCCATAACGCTGCTCACGGAAAAGGATCAGGCCAAGTTCAAAAAGATGCTTTACGAGGTGGGCAAATCGATGGGCGAGGAGCTAACGGTCTCTCCCGATATTGAAGTGGAGCACGCAAACATCTACAAGAGCGCCTTGGAACAGCTGCGCTGGCGCCAGGAGAAGGAGCAGAGCAAGAAGCAGGTGCAGAAGCTGCGCCTGACACGGAAAGCAATGCTGCACAAGACTGCGGCTGCCGGCGGAGAGTTGACGCTGATGGAGAAGCTGCAGCTCAAAGCGGCCATGCAAGTGGTGCCCAATGAGAAGAAGAAAAAGGTGAAGAAACCTAAGCCTGAGGAGCCAAACCAAAAGCAACCGAGCGCAGCAAAACCCGCCAATAAGCCAAAACGAAAAAACAAAGAGATCAGAATGTAAACGCATTTCGACTATTGAGGGGATTTTAAACACCAGAGTTTGTTTAATATATAGCTATAAGTTAAAAATTATGTAGAAATATATTATGTATGCGTGATGATATAGATGTGTGTCTTATCACCGGTCAGGCCAAGTGATTCCCCCACGGGTACATCACCGGGAACATACAAAGAATTATGTGACAGCACAACGAATTCCGCATGCCCTTTGAACGTAGCTTGAACAAATTTTGATTGTTGTTTAGACTGTTTAAATATGATTTTAATTTGATAGGTTTTTGATTTTGCAGTGCTATTTTCTCGATATTTTGATTCCGAAGAAGATGTAGTCTTATAAGAAACTTCACTGTTACTTTTAGAATAGTATTATTATTATTTAAAGGAATATAGTTATAAAACTATGAACCTAAATAGTTTTGTACACTAGCAATTTCAATTGCCAAAGTGTTTAAATACTTGGACAGCTCATCTACCGAGAACTGTAAAGATTATAACTTATATCCCACACTAACTAACCCAAGATTCGAACCCGGGAAATCGCAGTTAAACAACCGAGTCATTTATAGAGAACTAAAATTTCTTATACAGCTACGACTCTTTGTTACAAACTTGTTGAACAAACTAAGATACCCTAATCCATCAGACTAAGTTCCCGCCCCTTAACGGACTATTTAAACAGTTCGCTCGCCGCAGCAAATCTCAAAAGTAAATTGACAACGATGAACACAACAGCATTCAAGTTTCTGGCGATGCTAGCTGTCGGCGTCTTAGGTAATTAATCAAAAAAACCAATCGGCCAGATTATGCAACTGGGTGCTAATCATCCCAACTTTGAAAACAGCGACGCAGGCGTTGACCATTGAACCCCGCAGCAGTTGGGGAGCTGCGAGTGCGCGTTCGCCGTCACGGATAAACGGCGCGGTCGAGTATGTGATCATCCACCACTCGGACAATCCAAATGGATGCACTACGTCCCAGCAGTGCCAGCGCATGATCAAGGCGATTCAGTCGGATCACAAGGGCAGGCGCAACTTCAGCGATATTGGCTACAATTTCATTATAGCCGGCGACGGCAAGGTGTACGAGGGGCGTGGCTTCGGGCTGCAGGGTTCGCATGCGCCGAACTACAATCGCAGGAGCATCGGCATCGTCTTCCTGGGCAACTTTGAGAGCAACGCGCCCTCGGCTCAAATGCTGCAGAATGCCAAGGACTTGATCGCGAAGGCCAAGCAGGGTGGATACTTAAAGAGCGACTACACCCTGCTGGGTCATCGCCAGACGAAGGCGACCGCCTGTCCCGGCACGGCGCTCTTCAACGAGATCAAGACCTGGCCACACTGGAAGCAGATTTAGATTTACGTTCCAGATTAGCTGCTCTGGAAATGACTGTTTAGTGTAATACAAAAAAATAATAGAATATTTATACATATGTGCATATTAATAATTTTTTATTTCATATACACTCAGAGAAAAACCTACTTTCTAAATTCTGCTTGAGAGTTTAATGCTACGTAGAAAGTTTTATATCAAAAAATTATAGTATAAATAAATATATAATAAATATAAATATATAAATAATATAAGTCTTGTAGTTGAGATCTTTAGGACTTAAAAAAAATTATTGAAAAGGTAAAATTGTTCTCGTGTTAGGAATTTCCTTACTAAACTTAGTTAAATATATCAAATTATTATTTTTATAGTATATAGTGGAATTATTTATAGCCATATTCCTAGAATAAATAGGTTTTCCCCAAAATCTTTCAACATATAGTTAGAAAGCTGTTCGGTAGCTGTTCCAGAGCAAAGATTTGATGAGATAGTAAAACGAGCGACGCAGCTGCTTTTGGAAGTGCCTTATATATGTATGTACATATTTGATAACCCCAACAGAAGAAGCGTCTTGCGTCAACGAGCCAAGCTTTGGCAATGCAAATGAGCTGCCCTTGAGCTGCACTCGGCTCCAGCTCTCAAATGGGCAGCCGAGCGACCCAAAAAAGGGCAGACCACCAAAATGGGCGACTGCATTTGAAAAGCAAATGCAGTTCCACAACCAACCCAGAGGGTATATAATTAGCTGGGCAGTTGAACAATGGAACAGTGGCCAGCAGGCAAGCGGCACCAACTAATCCTCGCCAGAAAACATAGACATGAAGCTCGTAAGTTGAAAGCGCATTTCTTGAATGCAACTACTGAGTAAAGACTCATTTGCAGCTTCTCATCAGCTGCCTTCTGCTGGCCTTTAATCTGTGCCAGGCCAGCTTTTTACCTGCCAGCACAGGTGTGGCTGTTCCAGTGCCCGCCGCTGTTCCAGGCCTGCTGCCCGTGGCTGGAAGCCATCAGTTTGTGGCCCGCAACTACAACGGCTACTATGTGCCGACGACAACCACAGCTTGGCCAGGTTGGGCGCCTTATCCGAGCACCTACTATAAATATAGTGGAGGCTATCCCACCTACACATATCCCTACAGCTACTATCCCAGCTATAACTATGGCTATGGCTATAAGAGTGTCTGGTAGTACGGGATTATACAATATTATTATATATATATATTATTGTGATAACAATGAACATCTTTACCAAATCTAATTCAACTCGAAACGTGTGAGTTTTATGTATAAAAACAAATATATATTATCAATCTGATAAAGTATTATATACTTATTATAAATCAAAAATAATAATATAATAAAGTACTTAAAATTGCAATATTTAGAAAAAATCTTTGTATCATAAAGTTTAGCTTTTCTAATTGCATAGTTTTTACGATATGTAAAGATTTTAGAAGGAATATGAAAATATATCTTTGAAGAGATTGGTTTTCTTGTTGTATTCGTATAAAACATAGGTACACACACAATTTCCAAGATTGATCAGGAAATCTTAGAAACCAAAAAACAAAAATGCTGTACCTAATTTACTGTTTTGATCGATCGTCCAATATTGGATCTATATGTGGTCCAATGTTGACGAATTTTCTGATATATTTAAGACAGTCTAAATTGAGACACTTGAGCAGCAAATCGAGAAAAATAAAAATACAAAAACTCATTTTCGGACGATTTTTTCTATAGGAAGTATATGCTAAAGTAGTTCGATCCGATCGATTCTGACATATGACTACCAGTAAAAAAAATACGGACTTGTGTAAGGTTTTATGACGAGCAAATCGACCGATGTATGTATTCATAATATAGTATACACTTTATAAGGTCGGATATAAGTGTGAATTTTCTCCAATAGCAGAACAAGAAAAACACCTGAAACTAATTTACTACTAGTTACCAGTAGTACTTCTAACTTCTAGTGTATCTATAAAGCTGTCCCTGTCTGTTGTTGGCTTTTAGCCAGCTCAACTTGCATTTGGGCTACTTAAACTGACTTTGACTTTTGGTTAACCAACTTTTGCTTTTATTGCTAATGATATTTGAATGGAACTTATAATGTGAAAAGCTTAAAAGAAAAAGGGCGCATTTGCTGGAGCTGCGGCAATGAGGCGAGCTGGCTGCCCAAAGCGCGTCGCAGCTGGAAATCCGAAGATGGTCGGAAAAGCGGCCAAGCCAGCTGGTGTGGCCACCAAGCGGGCGGGCGGTGCAAAAGCGGCGTTGAACTGATTAAAGTAATCCAAGCGCTGGCTGCTCGAGATGGCCAGTGGAGCAGCTGCTGGTGGGGCAGCAAAAGGAGACGCCACAGCAGCTGGAAAGCCAGTCAAAGGAGCTCCGGCGAAGGCAGGAGCCGACACCAGGGCGGGCTGGGCGGCCGCACAGGCCAACAAAGCCAGCGATAAAATGAGGAACTGTGCAGGATTTGAAGCAAAGAATATATAGATAGATTTTCATTTGAATTATCTTACTTACCACTTGCTGCATTTTGAAATGGATTTTCTTGCAACTGAAGCCGAGAGCTGAATATGCTCAGACCTGGTGATGTGGCTGTCTTTTATACGGCGCAGGTTTAGTGCGATAGGCGTTGCAGTTCCTCAACTTGGCAGCTGGCAATTGTCACGCATTTGGATGCACAATTAGCCAAATTGCACAGGTTGACGAATTTGCATAAGATACGATATCAAAGACGCGGAGACAATTGATTTGGTTGCGACATGGCTCTGATTGAGGGCTTGGATGGATTTTTGATTAAACTTCATAAGTATTCCACGCAAGATCGAAGAAGAAAAATTACTAGGTTTAATTACTAAGAGGGTGACTGTTATAGTTATACGATCTGTCCAGTAACAAAAATATCTGTTTTAGTATTGTCTGCTGCATACAAAAACATTTACCTCATTTTTTTTAAATATTCCCATAACTTACAACACTTTGTCGAAGCTAAACCGATGTTGACAAGGAATGACTACAGTGGGCGTGGCCGGGATACCAAGGTGGCAACGGGAGGCTATCTACATACCAAGTTTGGTGACTCTAACTTTAAAATTGTGGACTTTATCGATTTGCGATTTTAGGTGTTATCGTTTTGACACGCCCCCAGTGGGCGCAGCCCAAAATCCTTAATACTTTATCTGAAGCGGGTACACTTTCCCTTCGTGAAAGAGTATACAAATAAACATTAAACCTGATTTTGAAGGGGTCAAATTTTTTGTCAAAAATCATGCCAAAATTCGCAAAAGTTTTGACAAGTAAAGCTCTCAGATCCATAGCTCCCATATTTCAAACGTCCATAACTTTGTCCAAACTGAACCGATTTTCATGTTCGATGGCATTTTGGTCATGTTTTGTCATCTAGATTAGTTCTGCATTTAAAATATATGCATTTTTGAAAATAAATTTGTTTTCATTTTTTTGTGAAAATATCATGTACTCCCCCCTTATTCATTTTCGAAAAAATTTTTTTTTCAAAATTTAGAATTGCGAATTTTTGTTTTTAATC